>ML784928.1:151739-186839 GCA_009831015.1 Picea engelmannii
CTATTGTATGTAGATGACATGCTTGTTGCAGGGTCTAATATGCAGGATATAAATGTGCTCAAGAAGAAATTAGCTAATTCATTTGCGATGAAGGATTTGGGTGCTGCAAAGAAAATCCTTGGTATGAGAATAACAAGAGATAGAAAAAATCGCAAACTGACATTGTCTCAGGGTGAGTACACAAAGAAGGTGTTGGAGAGGTTTAGAATGCAGAATGCAAAACCAATTAGTACACCTTTGACCAGCCATTTCAAATTAACTAAGGAAATGTGTCCCAAGACATAGGAGGAGATAGAATACATGTCCAAGGTCCCATATTCATCAGCAGTTGGTAGCTTGATGTATGCAATGGTTTGCACAAAACCAGATGTTGCACATGCAGTGGGAGTTGTGAGCAGGTTTATGAACAATCCAGGTAAAGAACATTGGGAGGCAGTAAAGTGGATTCTCAGGTATTTGAGAGGTACTACTACACATGCATTATATTTTGGAGGTTCAGACACTTTTCTATAGGGATATGTTGATTCAGATATGGCAGGTGATAAAGACAGTAGGAGGAGCACCACAGGGTATGTTTTTACTATAGGTGGAACAACAGTAAGCTGGATTTTGAAACTGCAAAAGGTTGTTGCACTTTAAACAACAGAGGCAGACTATGTTGCTACTACAGAGGCTAGTAAAGAGATGATTTGGTTACAAAGGTTTATGGAGGAATTGGGAAAGAAGCAGGAGAAAAACAGGTTGTACTATGACAGTCAGAGTGCCATTCACCTTGCAAAGAACTCAACATTCCATTCGAAGACTAAGCATATACAGTTGAGGTACCACTTCATACAATCTGCCTTGGAAGATGGACAATTGAAGATGGAAAAGATACACACTAGCCAGAATCTTGCAGACATGTTAACAAAGGGAGTAACCAGGGATAAACTGAGTTCTTGCTCAGTTTCAGTTGGTCTTCAAGAATGAAGATGAAGATGAGAAATTTGCCAGGTCCAAGAAGGTTCAGAGTCCAGCATATACAGCAGCGATGGAGTTGTTGAGATCAGTCTCCAAGTGGGAGATTGTTGGTTGTGGAGCCTGATTATCTTCCTGATTCAGAGGTCCTTGCTTTTAGCCGTGTTAATACCCCATGAAGTATTTACACCCCAGAAGTATGTACACTCTTCCACGCGGGGGAGTGCAGAGGGGGGGTACCCTCTCTACGGGGTTCGGGGGGTCTGGGGGCAAGCGTGCCCCCGAAGCAAAAATTGCCTTGTAAAAGTATATTGTAATTTCATTGTAAATCTGGACCGTTCATTATAAGGTCGCAAATCTAATGGTAGAGATTATGTTAGGGTTTTTTGCCCTAGAAGGCAACCCTCTTTTATGAGGGAAATGTATTGCGGCTATGGATGATGGTGAATATTGTATTCTGAGAGAGGAGACTGTGAGAGAAAGAAGAGGAAGTTACAGCGGGTTTTGTTGTAGGTTGTATCCCTTCATTTGCTGGATAATAATAAAGGAAGGACCTGGCAATTTCTCTAGTTGACGTAGCCCATACTGGGTGAACCACGTAAATCTATGTCTCTCTTGTATTGTGTGTCTTATGTGTTTTGTTTCTGCATTTGTTTTATTTTATTTCTCTGCGGTCCTGTTTTTCTAACACATAGTATGTTGGTAGATATTTCCTTCAGAACCTCTCCTCTAAAAGTTCCCAAGATACTGTATCTGGGGTAAGGTGCAGATGTCTTTCCAAGTTGCCCCACTAGTTCAAGGTGTTGTCTCTTAACTGAAAAATTGATATCTTTTCCTTTGAGTTGGATGCATAGTCCCTTAAGGAAAAACACCTTTTCATGCCTTCCAACCATGATTCTACGCATTCACTGGCACGACCCCCGACAAACTCGGGAAGTTTGATCTTCTGCAATTCACGCGTGATGTCTTCAGGTGGAGGTCCTCCCCTTGAATCCCTTGACGCGTTAGTATTACCCGTTCCAGACAGTGGGGGTTCCACTTCAGTCCTTGTCGGTTTTCACCCCTTTAAAGTCTCGTTAAAGGCTTCCAACAAGCGCAGTATGAGAGCTAGTTCGGGCGATGGTGGTGGTGGTGCTGGTGGTGTTGGTGGTGCTTGGGATGAATCTCCTCTGCCTTGACTCCCTTGAGTCCTGACCATCCTGTGTGCTTTAACCTGCATCAACCAAAGTTGTCAGGGTGAGTTCAAGGATGTTTCAAATTAGTGCTACTCAAACTAGAAACAGGGTTAGGTGTAAGTTTTCTTTACTTGTCTGTAAACAGACATTACTCCTTTAGGGGATTGGCTAGGTTAGGATTAGGATTAAGCATCTAAGCTTGACTTCTTCACCCCTATAAAAAAAACTATTGGTTCCCTTGCCCTGTAGCTACGCTAGCCTTGCGCCATACTCGCCAATTCCTATGCTTACTCTCCTAGTGAATATGTCGCCTCCTTCTCGCTTGTCCTAATCTAAGTCCATTTAAATTTTTGCTTATAACTAAATATCCTCCGATGCTTGACTCATGAGATCTTCCTTGGCGCCTAGGGTTGGCATTGTCGAATGTTGCATTGAGATTTAGCGTTGACTTTGAATGGCAGAATGGAGTGGAGGGACTAGGCGCTTGGCTCGATGAGTTGTGTATACGGTCTCATGAGCTTGACGCTTGGACAATCGGAGTTTATACTTGGGATACAAAGATCAACAATGTTAAATAAGCCTTTACCTTGATTCCTGGTGCATTCACTAATTATGATTCAACTCGGTTAGCTGGCTCCTGATCAATAGATTAGGTAATAAGCCAGTTAGTCTTAATCTTCATACTGTATCTTCCTAATAATAATACCACTCTAATTCCTACAGTGTTACCATTAATCTAATTAAATATAAGAATTTATTTGTTAAGACTTATGAGGGTGCATTGGTGTTAGTGTTCTTCTTAAGGTTTGGGCTTGGTGGGTGGTCGCCAGTTCAAAACTCCTTAATTAAGTGAAATAATTCAATTTTTTTTTACTCATTTAAAAAGACAAAATACCTAATTAAATTGGTTAAATTAGCATGTGTAAAGACCTAATTAAGTTAAATTAATTAAAATTTTAAACTAATTTAAAACAATTTAACTTAAGAATTTAAAATTAAATAAATAATTATGAAACTTTATTTTAAAATAAAAAAATTTAAAACAATTAATTTAAAACAATTAAAATAAAAATAAAATAAAAAAATTACTCGTGAAATACTATATATATAAGAAATCGACGTCGTGGGTCCTCGCATGAGGCCCACGTGCCCCCTCCCCCAGGTGTTCATCCCTTTTTGAGACTCCTCTTCATGGCCTCGTGTGCGCTGGTGTCTTGCGCTCGTATGTTATGTATGGCAGGTGCACTTGGCTGTTAGGCTATGTGCAACCTAGCTGTGCTCATGTTGGGATGAGATATTAAACAACTAGATCCGCCCAAAATATTACGGTTTGGTTCTTAGCACTGTGCGCTAGGGTTTTTTTTTTGGCTTGTTGCTACTTTGGTTGTTATTTTACTTTGCATTTCGAGCATGCCCATGTTGATATATGGTCTGGTGTCTCAATATCAGTTTCCTCTTCTGCTTGTTTTTTTTTTGGCAGTTCTACCTCTTGCTCCTTTAATCCGCCATTATCTTCAGTTTGCATTTTTTTTTGTTTAAGAGGTTCTGAACTTCTTGGAATTTTTTTCTAATTTTGAATCCTTAGCTTTAGTTTCATTTTCTGTTAGATTCCCAGAGGCATCATCATCCTCTGAACTACCGAAGTTCTCTTGTTAAAGCTTCTTAATCAACTGTTTGTGTGCATCCAACATGAAATTTTTCAGTCCCATATCAGTTTCCAAGAGTCGGCGAACACCTTCAAAGTTCAAAGAATCGGATTGCTTCCTGAAAAAGGATGACCGAGAGTGCACTGCTTCAGTGATGGTCATCTCCATCTGAGAATCCTCAATGGCCATCTCTGTTTCTTCGCTCTTTGCTTCTTTCAATGCCCACTCCACCTGTGTTCTGTCTTTTCAGCGTCTTCCTCTCCTCCAGTATTGAATTTCATGAAAGGTTGTCCCCTTAATAGCATTTCAAATCGACTAGTTTATTTCTAGAAACCTTGGGAGCTGACTATTGGGGTTTCAGGAAAGGTTGGGGTTTTACTTGATCACTCATCCTAAACAAGGATCTTAGAATTTTTTTTTTTTTTTTTATCTTCTAAAAATTTATGATAAGATTTATTGGTTTTCTGATAAGATTTAGTGGTGGTTTTGTTAATATATGTTGAACCTATTGTCTTAGGAAAATGAAATATATTCGTTCAAGATGGTAGAAATGCTTAAGGTAATCTAATATAATCTCGCAGCTCTTATGGAGAACCCGCGCGTGGAGAACAATCTGCGCGAATGCAAGGAGCTTCTAGCCGCGTTTTGGGAGCATCTGCCTCCTATACATTTTTCCTGGATAAAATAATAGTGAGTTTAGGGTTAGCGATTGGCGCATTGTGCACCAAATTGACCTTCATGTTTTCTCATGCAGTTAATCGAACTCGCTACGTCCATTGTGGTTGGAAGCGTGGTGGGATTGGCGTCTATCTTGTTGATTATGTTGTTGCTATGGAAGATGAGAGTGGGTGAGATGCAGGCATTAGAGGACACCAAGAGGATCGTTGGCGTAAAACCAAATGGGGATTCTTCAGATAAAGCAGAGCAAGTTTGGTCCGATCAATACTCAGGAAAGAGTCCTCTGACGTTGGATGTGATTTATGACTGCAGCGAAATTCTCATGTTCTGCACTGGAGAAACACAAAACTACTGTTTGGAGGATCTGCTGAGGCCAACAATTGAGATTATGGGGAAGGGTACTTTGGGAAGCACATACAAGGCTCTCATGGAAGGTGGACTCACTATAACCATTAAGAGGCTCAAGAACTCCAGTAGGGTGAGAAGAAGTGACTTTGAGAGCCTCATGGAAATAGTGGGAAGTCTGAGGCATCCCAATATCATTTCTCTCAGGGCCTACTTCCAGGCCATGGAGGAAGAACTGCTTGTTTATGACTATTACCCCAATGATAGCCTCTTCTCTCTGATACATGGTCAGTAAACTGGCTTAACTCCAATCTGACTATGCTAATTATATCGATTTCCATTTTGATGTCTGTTTAGATTAGACGAATGAATGAACAGTCGGATGCTAATTATTTACAAATTGACATAGATTTGAATTGAAGAGGACTATGATCTACACAAAGTTTAAAGGGATTTTTGTACTGAAGCATAAGATTTTTCATAGATCAATTAGCACAGCTACATTAATTGACAGTTAATCGCAACTACGAATAGAGAGCAACCAATAGTCTTTTTTTAGTAATTATATGGAAGATTCGATACCCTAGTACAACTATAGTGGCCCATAGGCCTAGTATTTCAAGCTGTAGTTGGAGTTGGAACTTGGCCCATCGGCCCAGATTTCAAACTAAGGCGCTCTGATACCATGTGTAATAACCGTATTAATTTAAACATCAACTTATTCCATCAACTAAAATAGTAACTTCTACTTGAATGCAGAAAACTCAATAATTTCTTTTAATTCTGCACATACACATGTTAAATTTATCAAGGAATAATAATTTCATAACAGAATAAAACAATTTTACCTCTTCCTGATGCTAATTTCTCCATCGACCTGGTTGTCCAGCCCGCTTCTTTGTTGTTGCCGAATGCGTTGCCCAACTCTGCCCAAACCTTGTTTCCACCCTGCCAACTAGGACAACTTCCTAGCTCTAGGATACCATATGGATATCCTGGCCCCCATGCCCAAAACCCCCAACAAACCGATGCCCCCTGTACTAATCCTTCCCGACTACAGAACTCAAACTCCCCTGCGCAAATCCAAGAGAACCCTCCCAAAAATTCCAGTCGAATGATAATCCCCCTTCTTCGTAAATCTCCTCTGCTCATATCCCTCCTTCACGGCCCTTTCTCCTCATTTATTTCCTTATCCATTCATTAATGCTCCTTATCCCCTCCGTATATGTAATCCTTTAATTTAAACAATTGAATTTATTAACCCTTTTAAATTTATTACCCTGTTCATTCAATGTGATAGGTAATTGATTTAATTAATTAATTAATCAAAATTATAATAATTGATTAATTAATAAATATTTAATCAATATTATTATGCCAATATTTGTTTAGTTAAAACCATGTTAAGACAATTAATCACCTAATTAATTTTTACTTAATAATCTGTAAACATATATTCAACTAGGGTTGTTACAGTATGACGAGCGACGTGGAGTAGTCTTGATATGTGTAAGGAAAAAATGCGGTGCACAACCTACTGTTACTATATTTGTACCAGGTAACCCCAAAATAATCCCTTTCTCTTGTATTCTTCTGTAATAAGAAGTGGTTAGTTTGTAATGGTAGTCATGTAAAGTAACTATCCCCTCTCGGCTCTCATATTTGAAGTTATTTCCCTTTTCTTTCACTTAATATCTAAATATCATCTACATCCACACTTTGTGTGGCATATCCCCATTGGGTGAATCTTGGTGAGTTACGATATGGTAGGGTTAGAATTTCCAGGGAGTGTAAACACACCTTATTCATAGTTTTCCTTCGGGATCTGTCTGAAGCTTATACGGGGCAGTTTAATCTTTTGGTTCAAGATTTATTTCCTGTGATATTTATGTAAGGGTCCGTCAGCATGTCTTTAGGCCATGACCTCGAAATTTTGTTTATCGTTTTATACTTTTACTCTACTTAAGTTATTCATGGCATAAGTATCGCCCGAGATCCCGTGGTTAAATATTTACTTGTATTTCTACAACAAATTTTAATTAGCTTGTGGTTTTCCTTGTATGTAAAATGTGTGGACTATTATTCCATATTTTCCATCCAATATATCTCCTAGATTCGTAAAAGGAAAATATGGGCATGAACCCTGAACTATCGGTCCTCTATTTGGGTGTTCACATCCCGAAAACTTACTATAAATTAATTCACCTTGATTTTACACTGTTCATTTTCATAATATTGTTTCCTAAGTATGTAGTAGGGTTTTTCTTACCTATGGATGGAAATTCGTAATGGGATTGTAAGACCTTGCTCTTAATTCCTTCAAGTCTCACATACTTAAACAGTAATCGTGAAATTCGTAAAACTTCCCTCTGTGTATAAACTCCACTAAAATTTATACAATAGTTATTCTTATATGATATTCAACCCTAAGTCCTCTATTCTTGAATCTGTGTTTTAAAATAGAAAAAACTATATTTCTTCTGCGTAAAAGAAATAGTAAGTGGAACACCTCCAAAATCATGTCTTAATCTCGTATATTGAACATGTTGTCTTCTATGGAAAAGGAAGTGATTTTAGTAAGTTCATAATGTGTGTTTTAATGTTAAGTTTACACTTATGATTTTGTCTGAGTTTTATTTAGAAATTTGTAAATATCATTGTTTATGGAAAAGTGCTCCGCAAATTCTGTCTATAAGCCCGAACTAGAAAGGATATGCCTCTGTGGAACATACAAATTTACTGTGTGAATTTTAATACTCTGGTTATGTAAAATTACTAATGTTTAGCATTGTTTTAATTGCTTGTTTATATTTTGGTGCATCAAGGTATTCCTTTCAGTTACAAAACTAATGATGGTGCCCTATTTTCTTTTGCGAGGGCACCTGTTAGCCATTCCTAGGTCCACTCCTCCCCTTTGCATTGTGGACAGAGAATCACTCAAACGCTGGTGGAAACTGATTCTATGCTAGCTTTAAGCTAAGTATTATTTCATTTTCTTAATGTTTATTTTCATTTGATTACTTAACACAGTTTACTGAATCTATCAATTTTCCCTTTGTAGGATTAATCAATTTGAGGCAAATGGATCAAGCGGATCACCTTCCTTGAAAACGTATTTTTGTTCTGATTCCTATATTATAATTAAAATTTCTGAGGTTCTTCTTACTAGTGGTATAGGTTCCTTACCCTAGGGTACTCTACTATAATAAACTTGAACCAGGGTTTCCTGGCTGTACAAATCATCAGTGACTTAATTCTTACTGAACATATAGGTTATTGAAACCATTTGAACAAGTTTTTTAAGAACTGTAATGGTTGTTGTAGCTTGTATTTATAGACCATTGAAAATCTATGTTTATAGGTCTGACGTAATATAAGAAGGACTTGTAAATTTTATGCCTTTTGTATGTTCTAATCAATGGTAAATACCTATATTCTCATGTAGTTCAGGGATCGATAGAATCTTTCTTTGTATGAAAACAACATATGTTGTACAACTCCTGTAACTATGCATGCATCTGTATATATATGTATTTACCTAGAGAGACATATACAAGTCATAAAAAATAACATTTCAGTCTAACATTTCCTTTACATGAAACACATGAGCATATCTACATGTATATGTACAGTCCATATTTAGGTATAAACCACATCACAGGAACTCATCCTTCTACTAACCATGGTAAACAATATATTTTATACATCCAATCAATCATTTATATTTACACTAACATCACATAAACCCATCACACCTATAATGATTTGTAATCAACATAATTCTAACCAGAAAATGAGTAAAGGTGTTTATCTGAATAAAACCGATGTTGGAACACAAATGGAAAAACCAAGTTCCACCCAACCGTAGAATAGAACAACCAAATTACTAGCTACGTTCACACCCTAGCCTGACTAAGAGTCCAAAAGGGTGAATTGAAATGATCATCTTTTTCTATAGTCCTCCTTTCAGATCAGAAAATTCCCTTTCCTCACACTAAACAGTGTTCATAAAAATAAGTAATATCCTTTCTGAAACATACTAAGTAGTGTCCTACCTCCTCCATATCTTGTATATCATGAACATCTTGTTCCTAGGTCTTTTCCCTCCTTGGGAATTTTCGCAACTTTACAAATCCCTGATTTTCAGAGGCTGCTAGTTGTCAAATTCTTTATTTGCCACCTGTAACAATCATCCCTAAGGTAACTCAAGTATGTTCCCCACTCATGGAGTCATGGTCAATTGCTTTCAACCTAGATGTTCCATTTGTCTTCCAACAATTAATATATAAAAATATTTGTCTTTTACATGTGTCACAATAAAAGAGTTAGTTTGGAAAATCAAATCTTTTCCCAACAGTCATAAATAATTAATTACAAATAATCAAATTCCAAATTCGGATTTTCCATAAATGGAAAACATTATCTAAATACGAATTTTCCAAAAATGGAAATTTATTCCTAAGTGCACGTAGACTTTAATAATTAATTTTTTTGGGGGTTATTACATCCTCTCCCCCTTTAGTACAAAATTTTCCTTAGTTTTCATTCCTCTCTCGGAATAGGGTTGGATAAGATTTCTGAAAATCCTCCCCCAATTCCCAAGTGGCCTCCTTAGGACTAAAGTGTTTTTATTTCACTTTTACTTGGGTGATGACTCTGTTCTTTTGTACTGTTTATTTCCTGTCGAAAATGAACAGAGGTTCCACTTGGAACTCACATTATGGTTGCACCTGCACCATGTTCCAATCGATTATGTGAGTTGGATCATAAATATACTTTTTCAACAAAGACACATGAAAAACATTATGAACTTTTAAATTTGCAGGGAGTGCAAGTTGATATGCTATGGGTGCAATTCGAGCTAAGATCTCAAAGCGGCCACAAAACATGGGCACCAACTTTTCACAGTTTCCTAGCTTTAGTGAGCTTCTCCTTGCTTTGAATTTCAAATACACATGGTCCCCAACTTGGAATTCTTGGTGTCTCCTTTTCAAATCTGCATAGTTTTTCTTTCTATCTTGTGCCTCTTTTAAATTCTGGTGTACCTTTCTTACCGTTTTCTCCATTTCATGGATCATTTTTGGTCCCATAATGATTTTTTCAACTAGGTTATCTTAGCTAATAAGAGTTGTAAATTTGTTATTGTACAGTACTTCGAAGGGACTCATCTTAGTCGACGTCTGATAGCCATTATTGTACGCAAATTCCACTAAGTGTAGGTATTCCTACCACTTAGTTGGCTTTGTTCTTATTTACATTTGTAACATATCTTACACAATATGATTCGTTCGTTCAATTTTCCCATCCGTTTGTTGATGGTAGCTTGTGATTAAATTCATATTAGTATCCAACCCTACAAAGAATTATTTCCAAAACATTGATGTAAATTTGACATCTCTATCCGAAATCACCATTTTAGGAATACCATGCAATCTAAATATTTCCTTCATAAATATTTCAGTGATGTTAATAGATTTATAAGTAAATTTCACAGGTATAAAATGTGCAAACTTTATATGTAAGGTAGCTAGAGAGGTAGTTGGGGGGGGGGGCAGAGTGCCCATAGTGATAATAGCGGAGTCCATTCAATGTAAGGTGGACTAGGTCCACTATATTATTAAATAAGGACCACTATGATAGTTTGATATAATAAATGGGTAATTAGATATAATAAATGTGAGAGGACTTCTTAGAAGGTTCTACTTCTAGAAGGTTCCTCCTCTAGAATGTTCTTAGGTGATAGTAGTAATATATAAAGGGGTTCAATAAATGTAATGGGAAATGAAAAGAATTATTGTATTGTGAGTTGTATCTCAATAAGAGGATGCCCCCTCGAAGAGGCAAGTGAACATGAGAGGATCTCTTCCATAATATGATCCATTGTATGGTGTTTCCCTACCTCAAGGGCTTGGTAATAATAAAGTGTGGTTTCTTCTCTCTTTCTCTATGGATCTATTGTCTATTCAATATTTGTGGTGATTATATTTGTATAAATATTTTGGTTCTTAACAAGAATGTAAGGTAGCTAGAGAGGTAATGGGGGGGCCCAGAGGGCCCATAGTGATAAAAGTGGACGTCATTCAATGTAAGGTGGACTAGGTCCACTATATTATTAAATAAGGCCCACTATGGTAGTTAGATATAATAAATGTAAGAGGACTTCTTAGAAGATTCTACTTCTAGAAGATTCCTCTTGTAGAATGTTCTTAGGTGATGGTAGCACTATATAAAGGGGTTCAAGAAATGTAATGGGACATGAAGAAAAATATTGTGTTTGGAGCTGAAGCTCATTAGGAGGAAGCCCCCTCGAAGAGGCAAGTGAACATGAGAGGATCCCTTCCATAATACTATCCGTTGTATGGTGTTGCCCTTCCTTAAGGGTTTGATAGTAATAAAAGATATTTTACATATTGTTCTCCTATATTTCTCTATGGGTATATTGTGTATTCAATATTTGTGGTGATTATTTTTGTAGATCTATTCAAGTTCTTAACATGCTAAGTTTATCAATCACTACCATAATTGAATCATTCTTCTTTTGAGTTTTATGCAAACATGTCATGAAGTCCAGTGAGATAATCTCCCACTTCCATTCCGGTATGTTGTAGCATGTCGGCTAGATGTTGATGTTCAACCTTCACCTATTGACAATCTAGGAATCTAGATAAGTATTTAGTTGTCTCACCTTTCATGTTAGGTCAATAAAACAACTTCCTCAAGGTTGTTACCATTTTCTGGTATCCCGGATTACCAGAATATGGATTTTTGTGCACTTCATCCAAAATGGTTATCTTTAATTCAACAGAATCTTGTATGTATAGCCTGTTTTTGAATCTTAGAAATCCATTTTTATCCAAACTCAGATTTGTTCTGTCCAATTTTTTTTCATTTCCTTGTAAATCTACTACTATTTTGATGTATTTTTCATCCTCACAACTTGCATATTTTATTCTCTGTTCAATGTCGGTTTCTTCTCTACTAATACTTATCTCAAAAATTCCATTAGTTCTCCTACTTAAGATGCAACTTTTTTTTCTTTACCCTTGATGTGTATTACTTCAAAATCAAATTCACTCAAGAAGGCCAACCACCTTGCTTGCCTTGCGTTAAGATCTGGTTGTCTAAATAAGAAATTCACACCACTGTTATCATTGAGAAGCATAAATTCTCTTCCCATTAAATAGTGTCACCACATTTTCATCGCATGAATTACAACTGCTAATTCCTAGTCATGTGTGATGTAGTTTTGTTCATGCTCTTTTATTTTTCATGATTCGTAACAAATAACATTCCCTTCTTGTGTTAGGACACCACCCAAGACCTGTTTGCTCGCATCCATGCAAAATGTAAACTCTTTATCAGGGTCTACTACCCTTAAAATAGGTGTTGTAGTTAATAGTTCTTTTAGCTTATTAAAATTGTCTTGACATTTATGTGACCAAGTAAACCTTATTCCATTTTTCTATAGATATGTGATTGGGTATGTGATTTTTTAGAACCCTTCAATAAATCTACAATAGTAACTGGTAATTCCAATAAATGACTTGATGTCAGCCACATACTTAGGGATAGGCCATTCCATGATGGCTCTTATCTTCCCTGGGTAAACTGCAATACCTTCTTCAGATATTACATGTCCTAGGTACTATATTCTCTTTTGGTAGAAGCCACATTTGTCAAATTTTGCATACAACTTGTGTTTCCTTAAGGTCTGCAATACTATTTTTATACTGGGTTGATCATCCTTTTCTAACAAATTAGTTTCTTTTATAGCATAAATCTAACAACCTTTATTCATGCATTTCTTAAACTGCATGGATGAAATCTGCCTAACTGAGACTGGTTTTTTGATGCCTTGTATTGTCCTAACTGTGTTGTTTTCGTCTCTGTAAGTAAGTGATTTTTTGTAACAATCCAAAATTACTTTATGTTTCTCTAACCATTCCATTCCAATGATTATATCATAAGATCCCAAAGGTAAAATAGTCATATTTAACTTTGTATTTTGGCCATCTAAACTGAGTTCACAATCATAAATGAAATCTGTTACTTTTCTCTTAATTCATGTTGCTATCTGCACTAACTAGTATTTATCATGCTTTACTTTCTTAATATTGTTTGAATAAACTAAACCAGGAGTAACATAACTCGGACTAGCTCCTGGATCAATTAAATTAGAAATATGATTATTATTAACTTTACCTTCAATTTCCACTATAGTGTATTGATGATCCACTTGTCATCCATATACGATTGCATTAATTCTGTGCATGCTTTTTCCCACATCCCCTACTGTAGAGGCTTCTTACAAGTTATGGACTCTGGTCCTTGCCACAGAAGTTAAACGTGGAAAATTCCTCCTCAAGTGAGGTTCTTCGCACTCCCAACATTTTAATGGTTCCCTGGGGTTGTCCCCACTTTTCTTGGCTCCTAGATTAACTGGTCTACCTTCCCCTTGGGTATTCTGGTTATTGGAATGAAAATATTTCCTTTAGAAGTTCTTCTCCATATTCCAAAAAGGGGTTGGTTGGAAGCCTTTCTTTCGTTGATTCATTCAGTCCTTTTTCTTATCCTTCCATGCTTTGGGAAATTCATACCTCTGTTTGTACTAATTATAGCACATCTGAGCCTTTATAAAGAATTATCTTAAGGTTTTTGGATTTTCGAATTCAATTATGTCCTTGTAGGACTGTGGTAGGTAGCTTAGTTATCATTGCATTTTTACTTTTTCTTCCTTGATGTATGGAACAAATATTAATAATTCAAGAAATTTTTTTATCAGGTTGTCCATGGTCATTTGTCCGAGTATTAACTCATAAAATTATTCATTTTTTCTTTCGTAATAGCTTTCTGATAAATAATGTTTCTTGAAGTATTTCTTGAAATCGGACCATTCCATTTGTTTCTCCTTTAAACCCCTGTCTAATTTCAAGTCTTGCCACCAGATACTCGCTTTTTCCTTTAGGTTATAGATGGTCATTCTGACTTTCATGTTGTTGGAATAATTATAAATCTAGAAGTACTTCTTTATATCCATTAACCATGCTTTAGCCTCCTCACCTGTCCTGGAATCTCCATCAGAGGTGGATGGTTTGATCTTCTTGAATTTACCTTCTAGGTGATCCACCTGTTTTCTTTTTCTTCCTGTGGTTGTTTTCTCCTCTGTTGTTGGTGTGCCTTTGGAAGAACTGTTCTCGTTTTATGCTTCAGGGCCAAAAGTTTTGAAGACTCTTTTGTTGACTTATTCTTCCTTGTTGTTTTCTTTTGGACTCTTTTTTGTTACTATGTTGTGCAACAACACTTCATTTATTTCCTGCTAGTGTTCGTGTGACTTTTTCAGTTTCTCATTATCTGCCTTGAAAACTTGCAGTTCCACGATAAGGTTCCTCATTATTTCCATAACCTGGGTGGTTGAACTTCCTTCACTATTCTATATAGGTTCTTTAGGAGGTCCTTGATCGAGATTCTCTTCAAGTATGATCTACTCTTCGTTATGTGTTGCCATTATCACAACAGAACAAAATGTTTTTGTTTGTAACAATAAGATTTTTTTTTAGTTTTTATTTTAATAGAAACAATATGTAATAAACTAATTTTTCCCTTTCCCTGAGGTCCAAGTGTTGTAACCTTCAACTTTGATACCATATGTAATGTACCTCAAATTTACCAAAATTTTAAAAAAATTGCTAGGTGCATTAACACTTTTTGACTCTTCCCTATTTGTTCCACATAACATTATTATCGTCACATTAGTAATATAATCCATGCTTTTAAGTACGATGTCTATTTAGATACTAAGTTATACTTTCCATAACCATGATACTATTACTATCATGGGGCATCTAAACTAGTTATTTACCATAGCATTAACTCATAAAACTTCAAATAAGAAAACTCTTGACATACCATTTTGCATGCATACATAATTGGTCAAAACTTTGCTTAATATATATATATCCTACCTAGATATATGTATAAATAAGGTAGGCCGTAAGGGTTATTTCACAAAACATTGTTCTTAAAAATCATATTTAAAATAGGACCCTTCACCACAATGGGGCCTTAACCAAACGGTATTTTATACATATCATAGCCCTATATAAACTACCATGCTTATATAAATAAAAGATGTGTAACATAGGTTCTCTCATAACCATTCACTGTAGCTAGTAATTTGTATTGATATAACTCTATAAACCACCCCAAGAAAATATTGCTAGTGTGATGAAGGGTTAATATATGCACCATTGTTACATTACCAAGGTAGTTACTAGGTTGTCCATCCTAGGAAAGCATGACAGTTCTTACATCCTAACACCATGATTCTACACTTGCTCCATACCTAAGTCTTAAACCTAATAGGGTGAAAACTCGTCTCACTTCGTGACGTGGCCCCAACACTGAATGCATTTGTAAATTATGTTAAAGGCGATGCCAGGTCTATCTATAATCATAGTAACCATCTAGTTTAAATAATTAAGAGTGGTCCTGTACATACTGGGTAGTTAGGTGACCATGCCTAATGCGGGCATGCCATTTTCATTTGATCACATGGACCTAGTACTGCGAGAACCATATCACCATTACTCTGTGTTGTGAAGGATTCTAGGTGACTACTGTAACATTTTCCCCTTTGGCTCTGTGCATTTTGCAAAAAAACTCCCCAGCGTTAACCCTGTATATTTTTCTCTGGATGTAGGACCAACGACGTGGAGAGGGCTTCCTTTGTGTAAGGAAAAAAGGAGACACACAACCTGCTGTTCTTCTATCTATACCAGGTAACCCCAAAAGAATCTATGTCACTTGTGTTCTTCTGTAATAAGAAGTGGTTAGTTTGTAATGGTAGTCATGTAAAGTAATTGTCCCCTTTTGTCTCTCTAAATTTAAGTTCTTTCCCTTTTCCTTCACTTAATCTTTGAATATTGTTTACATCCACGCTCTATGTTACATCCCCATTGGGTAAATATTGGTGAGTTACGATATGGTAGGGTTAGCATTTCCAGTGAGTGTAAACACCCCCTATTCATATTTTTCATTCGGGATCTATCTGAAGATAATATAGGGAGGTTTAATCTTCTAGTTAAAGATTTATTTCCCGTGATATTTATGTAAGGTTTCGTCGACATGTCATTATGCCATGACCTAGACCTTATTTTTATCATTTTATACTTGTACTCTACTTAATTTGTTCATGACATAAGTATCACCCGAGATCCCATGGTTAAATCTCTCTCTGTATTTCTACAACAAATTTTAATTTTCTTGTGGTTTTCACTGTATGTAAAATGTGAAGACTATTATTCCCTGTTTTCCATATGATATATCTCTCGGATTCATAAAATTCAAATATGGGCATGAGCCCTGAACTATCGGTCCTCTATTTGGGTGTTCACAGCCCAGAAACTTACTGTAAATTAATTCACCCTGATTTTACACTGTGCATATTCGTAATATTGTTTCCTTTGTATGCAATAGGGTTTTTCTTACCTATGGATGGAAATTCATAACAGGACTATAAGAATTTCCTCTTAATTCCTTCACATTTCAGATGATTAAACAGTAATCGTGAAAGTCATAAAACTTCTCTGTGTGTATAAACTCCACTAAAATTTATATAGCAAGTATTCTTATATGATATTCAACCCTAAGCCCTTTGTTCTTGAATTTGTGCTTTAAAATAGAAAAAAACTATATTTCTTCCACGTAAAAGATATAGTAAGTGGAACACCTCCAAAATCCTATCTAAATATCCTCTATTGAACAAACTGTCTTCTAGGGAAAAGGAAGTGATTTCAGCAAGTTCATAATGCATGTTTTAAAGTTAAGTTTACACTTACGATTTTTTCTAAGTTTTATTTAGAAATTCGTAAATATCATTTCTTATGGAAAAGTGCTCCACAAATTCTATCTATAATCACGAACTTGAAAGGATACGCCTCTGTGGAACATACGACTTTACTGTGTGAATTTTAACACTCTGGTTATGTAAAATTACTAATGTTTAGCACTGCTTTAATTTCTTGTTTATATTATGGTGCATCAAGGTATTTCTTTCAGTTACAAAACTAATGACTGGGCCCTATCTTCTTTTGCAAGGGTACCAATCAGCCATTCCTGGGAATGCTCCTGCTCTTTGGATTGTGCACAAAGCATTGCTCAAACACCGATGGAAACTACTTCTGTTCAATATTTAAGCTAAGTATTAATTCATTTTCTTAATATTTATTTTCATTTGATTACTTAAGAGACAATTTACTAAATCTATCGATTTTCCCTTTGCAGGATTAATCAATTTGAGGGAAATGAATCAAGGGGATCAACTTGCTTGAAAAGGTATTCGAGGTCCGATTGTTGGCATTTAATTAAAATTTCTCAGGTTCTTCCTTACTAGTGGTACATGGTCCTTACCCTACGGTACTCTACTGTAATAAACTTGAACCAGGGTTTCCTGGTTGTACAGATAATTGGTGACTTAATTCTTAATGAACATACAGGTTATTGAAACCATTTGAACAAGTTTTTCAAGCATTGTAATGGTTTTTGTAGCTTGTATATATAGAACATTGAAAATATTTGTTTATAGGTCAGATCTAATATAAGAAGGAATGTTAATTTTATGTCTTTTGTATGATTTGGTCAATGGTAAATACTTATATTCTCATGTAGTTCAGGGATCGTTAGAATCTTTCTTTTTATGAAAACAACAAATGTTGTACAACTCCATGTAACTATACATGCATCTATATATATGTATTTACCTATAGAGACATATATAAGTCATAAAAAAAAACTATTCATTCTAGTATTTCCTTTACATGAAACACATGAGCATATATATATGTATATGTACAGTCCAAATTTTGGTATAAACCACATCACAGGAACTCATCCTTATACTAACCATGGTAAATAATATATTTTATACATCCAATCAATCATTTATATTTACACTAACATCACATAAACCCATCACACCTCTAACTATTTGTAATCAGCATAATTCTAACCAGAAAATGAGTAAAGGTGCTTATCTGAATAAAATCGATGTTCGACACAAATGGAACTATAACATCCTGCTCTTGCATGCACAGAGCAAACTTATTCTTTCAGGACACTTGCTTGCAAGTGATCCGAATTATTATACTATTGGGTGTTTCATTATGATTATGAGGCATTATAGATATGATGACATGTTATTTTGTTGTATTGACATAGACAAGTGCTATTGAATTGGTTCTCCTGAGTGTATAGGATTTTGGACCTCGAGGATGCAGAGGCATTGATGAAACCCTTGGACTCTGGATCAAGTCGGGGAGTGGACTATTAGGTTTTGATTGTTGTATATATGAAATATGTGTATCTGATTAGATGTTATGATTATGGATTTTATTTTTGACTTGATTCATTGATGATGCAGGCTGATGATATTTTTCCGACCAGACTCATAAGTGGAGTAGAGGGGTCACGCATGACAAGCAGAGATGTTGAGGGAGTGGTGTGTAAAATAGCCCTGCCACAGCCTACTGATACTCCCATTGTGGCTCGAACTATAGGTTAACGATTACCTAGTTTATGAAGACCCACAATGCCATGAGGGAAGATTGCGACAGTTGCTCACAATGATTCTAAGGGGCGCACAATAAGGCAGGGGCCTTATTCCTTAGAGGCCCTTAGTCTACCACAATATCACCTGGTGGAGCAATGACTCCAGGGGTTTTTTATTTCTACCAAGTCAGTAAAGAGGCGAGTTGCACCCTTGGAGCATGTAGTGAGTCTTGAAGGGCACCTCGTGCAAGGGAAATGGAATGAGGCGAGTGGCACCCTTGGAGCACCTAGTGCATCTTGAAGGGCACGTTGCATTGTTAACTAATAAGTGAATAAACCTAGATGGCCTTAGAATGAATAATGTGATAAGAAACATTTAAAAACAATTTCCCTAATAAAATGTCACCCGGCCTAGGAAAAATAAAATCTAGGTCTAAGTGATACTTGTGGTTAAAAAAATTAATATTAATAATCATCATTAAACATGTGACAAGAAGGGGGTAAGAAATTCAATTAATTTATAAAAATAAAATTACTTTGGGGGATAAAAATTTTAAAAAGGGAAATTTAAAAGAATTAAGAAACTAAGGGAAAAAGGGGGAAACATAAAGAGAAATGGAAACTTGAGGAAAAAGAAAAATGACTAACTTAGTAAGGAATCTTGCCTTTAAGAACTTTCTAAATTGAACTCAACTAGTAAATTAGTAAGGGGGTAATTCATTAAAATGTGTAAAGGAATATGGAGACACCTAGGAGCGATCCTAAGATTTCTTTTAGGTGGGTGAGGAAATAAGAGTAATTAAATAATTAATGAAATTAATTTCTGGTGCAACGAAGGGGATGGGAGACACATGTACGGGGATAATTTTTTTGAATTAAATTATTGAACAATAAATTAAATGGGAAATTAGGAAAGAAAGGACTTAGAAAATCTATAGAAAGAAGGGAGGAGGAGGAAGATGGATCTCTTCTTGGATGTGTAACATTGCGCTATAGAATTTTTGACTTCACTGACTTATCTTGTGAGAGTTGGGATACCCAGCTCAGTGAGGAGTGGTAGATGGCCTTGCGAGGTGAGTTGGGAGCTAGTTGTTCTCTGGTTTGGTGTGCATGTCCCCTTTGCAGCTCGGGGGGATAAAGGAGAAGAAGGGTACCCCTAGAATTGGTTGGGAAGTACCGGTGAGGTCTCATTGGTCAAAAAGCAGGAGTTGCATGGAGCCCACGAGACAATGATTCGGAGTTGTCACCTTGGGATTCATACGCATGCTTTTATTCCGCATGGTAGATTACTATTGACTTTACTCTTTCATTTATGTACTTGTAATTGTGTAAAGAAAGTGTTTGACTTAGCATTTTAATTGAGAACTTAAATTCCCCATAGCCTTAAGATCGTTGCTTGACTTGATTCCCTTGGCATTCGATCCCTGAATGTTGTGATTGTCCAGTTGGTTTTATTGATTTTATGAAGAGATTGTGCCTTGTCTTCATCCTCATCCCTAGATCACCAGTCCGCACCTGAGAAGTCGACTAGGAGCCGGATCGACGATCGTCACTTCGGTGTTAATATACCTATAGATCCTAATGCCCTGCTTTTATGTGCATGGATATGAGTGAAGGGTGTTTTTGCCCAACTTTCTACTCCTCTTGATTGTTCTAGGTTGAGTGATTGTATTGTGCCTTCATGCGATTAGTTAACTCTGTGATTTATTGCTTGATGGAGAAGTTTTACTCTGCCTTGAGCCACTCTGGACTGCATTTTATTCTTTTATTATTGTGTGATGGTCAAATCCTATTACTCGTTTATGATGTCAAAGCATTCCCAAATTTAAAACACAATGAATTTGTGCCTGGGTGTTATGTTTTTAGTGTGAGAGCGTCCACAATGATAAACCATAACTCTTTTGTGCCTGGGCATTCACTTTTAATGTCTGGGCAATCGTCTTAGGGTCTGGGCATTTGTACTGGTACATCACAACAATTTTATATTTCCTTTTTGACAACAACCTTGCCCCATTGATTCGCTACGTTTTAATTCCGTCCTACTGGAAAATGACTTCACAGTCAGTGATCCTTTCAAACAGACAATAATTTTTTTTTTAATTGGTGGATGTTAGGGATAGTTTTAATTATATATCCAAACAAAATTTCATAGTCAACAATAATATAATTATATTTTCCTTATCCATCTATGCCATACCTTTTCGACCGCAATGGATGTATGATGGAAATTTTATATTGATACTGTGATATGAGTTAATGTCCCCCACACGAATATTAAACAGACCGTGATATTTTTTTTGACAGCCCCTTTGACATCACCCCTTTATTAAGTATGATAGAAATTTTTAATAGATATGACATAGTGTATGATTGTGTAGCGATTCTCATAATTTGTGGGACAACAATTACTGCATTGTAGTGGTTTTTGTAAATAGATGGTGACAGAGAGTTTAATGATAATTTTGTGTGAGTTTTTTGAGTGTCGCTGGTCGGGCATGACTATGAATTCAAAATACTACTGATAGCATCTAGATATTGTTGATATTGTGTTGAATATTATTAGACAACCTTATTCCTGACAACTAGTATTGTTATGGTAGTGATTGACTGTAGACAATAATTGACATAGACAACACCTCATTTTTATAGAGCATATAGATGGGTATTTTAATATACAAATGGTTAGGTATAACCTATTTTATATAGATCCTATCTGCGTCCATAGATAGTGATTTCATTATAATTTTTCAGTAGAAAGGACAACCACTTTTAATTAAATGATAGCGATTTATAATGTTAGCAATTCATGCATTGATTAGACAACAGGGGTGTCTTAATGAACAACGATTAATATATTGTTAACATCATCAATTACATGCCAACGATGAAAGTTGGACTTGTCGATTATTGTTAACCTTGTTGATATTGTCAATGTTATTATTTATTGTTAATGTTAAAGCTTTAGACCTATTAACATTGTTTAAGTGATTAATTTAGATTGGTCAACATAGGTAAGTGATAGTCAGCTTATTGATTTTGCTAAGCACTTGTTTTAATTTACCTTATGATACATTTATAACATAGTAGCTTGGTTACGATTCACTCCTTCACACTTAGACATCTTTATTAAATGGTTTTGGGTTGTTGGCAAAGACGTGTTATAGCTCGTGCATTTTCTTTTAATGATGTCATCTTGCGTCTTGCCAACCTGTTTCTTGGGGGTGTGGGTGTAGTCTTCTTGACACTGATTTCGGCTCATAACACATTGGAATTATCTTGATTCCTTGATCTAGTTAGTTTTTTTTGCAATGGTTGTTGATGCACCTATCCCCAAGTGCATGATTTCTGAGGAGGGGATTAATTGATGCCCTAACGAATAGAGGCAAATGAAAACTTGGTCGGAGTCTGTGCTACCCATTGTGGGAATAATTTATTGTAGTCGTTATTGGCATTGAGTTGTAACATCTGCATGTGTTTGGTTGTACACCATCGAGTTTCTAGTTGTTGGTCGTTGAGGCCATTGTCTCAGGATGGGGGATGTTGTCCTTTAGCTTGTAGGCATTGACGTGTCTGTGTCGGTTGGGTAGTCGTTCCTTCTTTGATTTATGCATGTTTCCCCCAGTTATTTAACGTCCCAGCTTGTAGATTCATTGTTATCTGTTTCTTGATCTGTAGGCGTTGTGTTCATCGCTAGGATGTGGTTAATTGTGTTGTCATTTCCTTCCTCCCTACACAAAAGAAACAAAAAATGGAATTTTTTCACTTTTCTTCGCTTTTAGTCATAACGACTGAGAGGTCATTACATATGGTATCAGAGTGAGGTTAAACCCGCAACTTGGGAACACTACGAATTTCGTTGTTATGATATTGAATATAATGTTTCTAATTAAGTTGACTTGTATTCGTGTAGGTAATCATGGTTAGAGGATGTCGTGGAGGTAGATGATGGGATGCTAGGGGAGGAAGCACAAAGCTTCTAGTAGCATCCGCACCCGAGGGGTATAACCCCCAGGGAGACGAACACAATGTTGGGAAGAAGAAGATACTGGTGGGATATGTGGTTGGGTTGATGAGGTCCTTTCAGTGCATGTCTGAGGCACTGATCAATCATTGAGACAGAGATGAGGCCAGGGCGCTAACACCCCTTGAGGGTCCACCTCCCACCCTGATTGGTACTGGTAGCATTCACTGTGAACTCAAGTAGGTCAAAATTATCGAATTCTTTGGTTTCCCATACAGCGTAGCCACTGAGGCATGGTTTGCGAATATGGTGATGTGATTTGCACTTCGCGACTATACCTCCAACATGAAGATCTATATGGTGGTCTTTCATCTGAAAGGGAGTGCTCTTCTATGGTGGAAGATTATCCTGCCACAATTGAACATGGGCATCAAAGACGTGTCATGGAAACTGTTTGAGGAGTAGTTTCGAGAGAGGTACCTTTTAGAGAAATTTATTGAGCGTCAACTCAACTAGTTCCACACCTTATAAAAGGGTGGTCATATGGTGCCCAAGTACAAGGCTTGTTTTATGGATTTGCTTCGGTATGCTCTGCATCTTAATACTAAGAAAATTAAGGTCAACAGGTTCTTTTTCAGCCTTCATGTCAGCATACATGCAAAGGTTAGGATTCTAATGCATCATACCTCGCATGATGTCATCCAAAAGGCCCTCATAGCAGAGGAGGAGATTATCAGTGAGGGTTAGAGAAGGACTCTAGAGAGAACAGCAAAGTAGGGGTCATCTGGTGTGCAGTAGCATCAGACACCAACTAGACAGATGCCAGGGTATTGTGGCTTCCAGAGAGGATCCGCTTTCACTACACCTCGGCGACCAACGCCTTAGTAACAGACACCTTATCAGGGACCACACCATAAGAAGCAGTGTCGACCGCAATAGCAGCAATTTAGGCATGTTGAATAGAACAGAACAAGATTCCATGCCGGTGGGTTGTCAAATTCTACTTTGGGTACCAGGATTAATGGACCGAAAAAGGAGTGTTGGACATGTGGGGAGCCACAATACCAACACGACTTCCCAGTGGAGAGGACTAGAGCATATGGATCAGCCTAAACCACTACCATGGGAGATTTGGGCAAGGCCCATCAGATTCATGCAGTGGTGAATAACCGCCAGGAAGAGCACCAATCGAATTTTCCCAAGATGTCAGGTACCATCGGTGACTAGAACCTTAGTATTTTGATAGATCCCGGTGCTACTGAGAGTTTCATTTCTGGTGCAACACTAAAAAGGATTAAGGTAAAGGCAGTCAAACAAGATGAGTTTACCTTTATAGATATTGCTTCATGATCTAGATAGAAGGTTGGAGAAAAGGTTATGGGTTGTACCCTTAACCTGGGAGAGTTTGTCACCAAGGCCAACATGTATGTCACGATCGTAGGATCTTATGACGTCCTGAACAATATGGATTGGTTGGAATCTCATGAGGCGATACTCAACTATAATACAAAATGGTTGACCTTGGTCAATGACGAGGGACAGAGACGTGTGATTGTAGTTTGGAACCAGGGATTTTCCCTGAGGTTTATCTATTCCTTCCAGTTACGAAAGAGCATGCACAAGGGATGTAAAATTTATGTCATCCTTATGTTAAATGAGAAGGGAGTAGCGGAAGGTATATAACAACTTCCTATGGTGAGAGAGATTGCAGACATCTTCCCGAAGGAGTTACTTGGGATGCCACTAGAGAGGGAATTGGAATTTACCATAGACTTGAAACCAGGGACTGAATCGATAGCAAGAACTCCTTATCACATGTCGACCTCATAGTTACAGGAGTTGAGAATGCAACTGAAGGAGTTGTTGGACCTAGGAATTATACATATGAGTGTGTCACCATGGGGTGCACCTATTATTTTCATACAAAAGAAGGATGGGTCGTGGAAAATTTGCATTGACTATCGTCAATTGAACAAGGGAATGATCAAGAATCAATATCCATTGTCGAGGATTGATGATTTGTTTGATCATATTAAGGGTGAGACGGTGTTTCTAAAGATCAATTTGTGATCAGGGTATCATCAGTTATGGATCAAGGAGGATGACGTCCCTAATACCACCTTTAAGACAAGGTTTGAACATTACAATTTTATTTTTTTACCGTTTCGACTGACAAACGCCCCATGGGTATTTATGAGTTTGATGAATGGGGTGTTCCACGAGTACTTGAACAAGTTCGTCCAAGTATCCATTGATGATATTTTGATTTACTCTCAGATGATGGAGCAACATGACAAGCACTTGCACTTGGTACTACAATGTCTGCGAGAGCACAAATTGTATGGGAAGTTGTCCAAATGCTCATTTTATCAATCGAAGATTCACTACTTAGGGCATGTCATCTCTGACGAAGGTATCTCCATGGATCCAACAAAGGTCAAGGCTATTATAGAATATCTTGTGCTGACGAATGTCATGGAAGTGCATAGCTTCATGGGTTTAGAAGGACACTATCGACGGTTTGTTGAGGGAGTTTTGAAGACAACGAATTCAATCACATAATTGCAGAAGAAGAACAAGATGTTTGTTTGGACCGAGAAATGCACGAAAGAATTTCAGAGGCTCAAGGATTTGTTGACAATGACATCGATACTAAAGGTCCTTAACATGGACATATAATTCTTGGCATGCACTGACGCATCCAAGGAAGGCTTAGACAGAGTCTTGATGCAATCGAGTGATCTCTTACATCTTGAGGAAGTTGAGAAGGCATGAGGAGAACTATGTGATGCATGATCTAAAGTTGTTAGAAATTGTATATGCCTTGAAGGTTTAGAGACACTACCTTCTTGGATGAAAATTTGAACTAAAAAAGAACAACTATGGACTATAACGCATATTTACACAAAGTGACCTGAACGCATGACAACAACGTTGGTCGGAATTTCTTAGCGAGTATGACTTTGAGATTACTTACATAAAAGGAACAGTGAACCGAGTGGAAGATGCATTGAGTCGGATACCACACATCTTTTTGTTGTTGCCGCTTTAGACGAATCTACGTGAAAGGATTCTAACCTTACAATGTGACGATGACTGGTACAAAGAGGTCAAGGATTTTATCAGACAAAACAAAATGATGGTACCAATATTTGAAGGATTTTCGTTTGATGAAGATGGACTATTGAGGTTTAAAAATCTAATTTACATACCACTGAATGATGAGTTGAGGAGTTTGATCCTAAACGAGGCTCACTCGAGAGTCATGAAGATGAGGGCGGACCTTAAAACCTTATTCTTCTAGAAATGACTGAAGGTATACATAGTTAACTACGTGGTCATATGTCTAGAATGTCAGCAAGTGATGATTGAACATAGACATACAACAGGATTACTATAGCCTCACGCTATTCCGTAAATGAAATGGGATGTCATTTTGATGTATTTCATTCCTTGATTGCCACTGACGGCAAGGAGACATGACTCGATTTTTGTGGTAGTCAACACTTTGATGAAGAGTGTGCATTTCATTCATGTGCGTATGACGTATCAGGCACCTGAAATAGCTATAATTTTCATCAATGATATTGTGAGGTTGTATGGCGTGCCTAAGAGGATTATATTTGATCAAGTATCGGGGTTTACCGGATGATTTTGGACTAGTTTCCAAGAGGCCTTGGGAATCCAACTTAACTTTAGTACCGTGTATCACCCGGAGACTGATGGGAAGACCGAACGAACAAAAAGAATCTTATAAGACATGTTGCCCATGTACGTGATGGACCAAAAAAAGCATGGGAAATAATTCTTTCCACTGGTAGAATCCTCTTATAACAATAGTTACCAAAGCACCATTAAGATGGCGCCTTTCGAGTTCCTTTATGGGCGACCGTGTTAGACACCTTTGAGTTGGGATCATCTTGAGGATCCTGGTGGGACTAGAAGTGATCCAATAAATGGAATATCAAATGCAAACCATAAGACAAAGGATCAAATAAGCACAAGATCGACAGAAGTTTTATGTCGATGTGCACCGTCTAGACCGTAGTTACGAAGTTGGGGATCGAGTCTTCTTGTGAGTAAAACTTAATAAGAGTTCAATAAAATTTGGAAAGGGAGATAAAATCTCTCATAGGTTCATGGGACCTTTAGATATTGTGGAGAGAAAGGGGCATATGGCCTATCATCTATCCTTGCCTAATTCTTTGAGGTGTATGAACGATGTTTTTCACATATCTGTTTTGAGAAATTATATGAGTGACCCTACACATGTTATTGACATTCGTTCCTTGCAGGTATTGGACAAGAGGGCGCTCACAGCTGAGCTGATCTACATCATAGATCACTACATTCGACAGATACAATGTCGAACAGTAGATTAGGTCAAGGTCCAGTTGGACCACTATAGTCTGCACTCGGCGACCTAAGAGGACACATATGTTATGCGCTGACAGATTCCATTTTTGTTTGATGGTTAGACTTATGATATTGTGATACACATTATTTCAGCACTTATATATTGTCAATCTTCAAGACAAAGTTTAGACCAAGACACTGAGTGAACTTATTCTTTAAGGACACTTGCTTGCAAGTGATCCATATTATTATACTATTGGGTGTTTGATTATGATTATGAGGCATTATAGATAATATGACATGTTATTTTGTTGTATTGACATAGACAGGTTCTATTGACTCGGTTCTGCTGAGTGTGCAGGATTTTGGACATTGAGGATGTAGAGGCATTGATGAAACCCTTTGACTCTGGATCGAGTTAGGGAGTGGACGTTTGGGGTTTGACTATTGTATATATGACATGTGCATCTGATTAGATGTTATGATTATGAATTTTATTTTGGACATGATTTGTTGATGATGCAGGTTGACGATAGATTGTCAACCAGAATCACATGTGGAGTAGAGGGGTCATGCATGAAAACCAGAGAATTTTAGGGAGAGGTGTGGATAGTAGCCTTGCCATAGCCTACTAGAACTCTCACCATGGCTTGAACTGTAGGTTAACGATTGCCTAGTTTGATAAGACCCGCGATTTCGTGAGGGAAGAGTGCGCCAGTCGCTCATGATGATGCTAAGCACTACACAAGAAGGCAGGGGCCTTATTCCTTAGAGGCCCTTAGTCTCCCACAATATCACCTGGCGGAGTATTGGCTCCAGGGGTTTTTGATGTCTACCAAGTCAGTCAAGAGGTGAGTGGCACCTTTGGAGCACATAGTGCATACTGAAGGGCATGTCACAGAAGGGAAACATAATGAGGCGAGTGGCACCCTTGGAGCACCTAGTGCATCCTGAAGGGAATGTCACATTTTTAACTAATAAGTGAATAAAACTAGATGGAATTAGAATGAATAATGTGATAATAAAGATTTAAAAACAATTTCCCTAATAAAATGTCGCCCAGCCTGGGAAATATAAAATGTTGGTCTAAGTGATACTTGTGGTTAAAAAAAATAAAAATAATAATACTAATAATCATCATTAAACATGTGACAAGAAGGGGGTAAGCAATTCAATTATTTTATAAAAATAAAATTACTTTGGGGGATAAAAAATTTAAAAGGAGAAATTTAACAGAATTAGGAAACTAAGGGGAAAATGGAGAAACATAAAGAGAAACGGAAACTTGAGGAAAAAGAAGAATGACTAACTTAGTAAGGAATCTTTCCTTTAAAAACTTTCTAAATTGAACTCAACTAGTAAATTAGTAAAGGGATAAGTCAATAACATGTGTAAGGGAATAAAGGGACACCTAAGAGCGATTCTAGGAATGATTTTAGGTGGGTGAGGGAAATAGGAGTAATTAAATAATTAATGAAATTAATTTATGGTGCAATGAAGGGGATGGGCTACACATGTACAGGGAGGATTTTTATGAATTAAATTATTGAACAATAAATTAAATGGGAAATTGGGAAATAAAGGACTTAGAAACTCTATATAAAGGAGGGAGGAGGAGGAGGAGGATGGATCTCTTCTTGGATGTGTAATGTTACACTACAAAAATTTTTACTTGACTGGCTTATCTTGTGGGAGTTGGATACCCACCTCTGTGAGGAGTAGTAGCTCGACCTTGCAAGGCGAGCTTGGAGTTAGTTTTTCTTTGGTTTGGTGAGCATGGCCCCTTTGTGGCTCGAGGGGCTAAGGGGGAAGAAGATTACCCCTAGCATTGGCTAGGAGGTATCGGTGAAGTCTCATTGATCAACAAACCGGAGTTGCACAGAGTGCATGGGACAATGACTCAGAGCCATCACCTTGGGCTATAGTACACATGCTTTTATTATGCATGGTAGATTACTATTGACTTTACGATTTCATTAATGTACTTTTAATTGTGTAAAGAAATTGTTTTACTTAACATTTTAATTGAGAACTTAAATTCCCCATAGCCTTAAGCTCACTGCTTGACTTGACTCCCTTGGCATTTGATCCCTGAATGTTGTGACTATCCTATTGGTTTTATTGATTTTATGAAGAGTGTGTGCCTTATCTTCGTCCTCATCCCTAGATCAACATTGCACACCTGAGTAGTCGACCAGGATCCAGATCGACGATCATCAATTCGGTGTTAATAGACCTACAGATCCTAATATCATTATTTTATGTGCATGGATGATGAGCAAAGGATGTTTTTTCCTAGTTGTCTACCCCTTTTGATTGTTTTAGGTTGAGTGATTATCTTGCACCTTGATGCGATTAATTAACTCTACGATTTATTGCTTGATGGAGAAGTTTTACTCTACCTTGGGCCACTCTGGGCTATGTTTTATTATTTTATTATTGTGTGATGGTCGAATGTTATTACTCTTACTACTACATTTTTCTCGTGTCGTTGGAAGGATGATACTGTGTTCTTCTCCTGCGTTTTACCTGCATCTTGATGGAAGAAATACTTTTATCTCTTTACTCTGAAATCTTATTCCTTACAGACTGGCAAATTTTCACTCTACAATTTAATTCCTTGACTGTAATTTTCCTTTGCAAATTCATTAATCTTTAATAAAAATTTACCCTGCATTCTAACCCTTATGGCCTACAATTTCCCTATGCATTTTAATCGATTTTAAGGGAGAATTTTTCCTTGCATTTCTCATACACCTGGATTGCATTTTTTTCTCTACATTATATATTATAATAATAGTGAATCAACCCAACAAATGTGAAGTTAAACTCAATGTTTTCTTTCCCTTTTTATTGACCATGATTTGGTGATAGACCAAAGAGATTTTGTGTCTCGGTGTTCATTTTTTATGTCAAAGTGTTCCCAAATTTAAACCATAGGGAATTTGTGTATGGGTGTTATGTTTTTAGTGTCAAAGCATCCACAATGATAAACCACAACATTTTTGTGCCTGGGCGTTCTCTTTTAATGTTTGGGCAATCATCTTAGGGCCTAGGTGTTTGTATTGGTACATCACAGTGGTTTTATTTTTCCTTTTTGACAACAACCTTGCCCCATTGATTGGTTTCATTTTAATTCCATCCTACTGCAGGAGTTCACATTCAATGATCCTTTCAAATGAACAATGATTTTGTTTTTAATTAGTGGATGTTAGGCATAGTTTTAATTGTATATCCACACAAAATTTCATAGTCAACAATAATATAATTATATTTTCCTTATCCAGTTATGCCATACCTTCTTTACCGCAATGGATGTTTGATGGTAGTTTTATATTGATATCGTGACATGATTTAATGGCCCCCACATGAATATTAAACAAACCAAGATCTTGTTTTTGACAATCCCTTTGACAACACCCCTTTATTAAGTATGCCATAAATTTTTAATAGATATGACAAAGTGTATGATTGTGTAGCGATTCTCATAATTTGTGGGACAACAATTATTGTGTTGTAGTAGTTTTTGTAAATAGATGGTGATAGAGAGTTTAATGACAACGATGTGTGAATTTGTTGAGGGTGGGTGGTTGGGCATGACTATGAATTAAAAATACTACTGATAGCATCGAGATATTGTTGATAGCATGTTGAATATTATTAGACATCGTTATGCCTGATAGCTAGTATTGTTATGGCAACGATTGATTGTAGATAACAATTGACATAGACAACACCTCGTTTTTATAGAGCATATAGATGGGAATTTTACTATATACATGGTTAGATATAACCTTTATTATATAGATCCTATATGCATCCATAGATAGTGATTTCATTATAATTTTTCAATAGAAAGGACAACCACTTTTAATTAAATGATAGTGATTTATAATGTCATCAATTCATGCATTGATTAGAAAGCAGGTGTGTTTTAATGAACAACAATTAGTATATTGTTAATATCGTCAATTACATGCCAGCGATGAAATTTGGACTTGTCGATTATTGTTAATCTTGTTGATATTGTCAATGTTATTATTTATTATTAATGTTATTGATTTAGACCTGTTAACATTGTTTAAGTGGTTAATTTAGATTGATTGGCATAGGTAAGTGATAGTCAGCTTATTGATTTTGTTAAGCGCTTGTTTTAATTTACCTTGTGATACATTTATAACATAGTAGCCTGGTTACGGTTTAGTCCTTCACACTTATACATCTTGCTTAAATGGTTTTGGGTTGTTGGCGAAGTCATGTTATACCTCACACATTTTTTTTGAATGACTTCATCTTGCATCTTGCCAACCTGTTTCTTGGTGGTGTGGGTGTAGTCTTCTTGATAGTGATTTCATCTCCCAGCATGTTGGAATTATCTTGACTCCTTGGTCTAGTTAGGTTGTTTTTCCATGGTTTTTGACGCACCTATCCCCAGCCGACTGCATGATTCCTAAGGAGGGGATCAATGTGCGCTTAACAGATAGAGGTGAATGACAACTTGGCCGGAGTCTGTGCTACCCATTGTGGGTGTTGTTCATTGTAGTCATTATTGGTGTTCAGTTGTAACACCTGCATGTGATTGGCCACGCACCATCGAGGTTCTATTTGTTGTCCATTGAGACTGTTGTGTCAGGATGGGGGATGTTCTCCTTTAGCTTGTAGGCAATGTCATGTCTGTGTCGAGCGGGTAGTCGTTCCTTCTTTGATTTATGCATGTTTTGCTCAGTTGCTTGACATGCCAGTGTGTAGAGTCATTGTTATCTATTTATTTATCTATAGGCGTTGTGTTTCATTGCCATGATGTGGTTAATTGTGTTGTCGTTGCCTTCATGCCTGCACAAAAGAAAAAAAGAAGGAATGTTTTCACTTTGCTTCGCTTTTATTCGTAACGGTTGAGGGGTCGTTACAGGAACAACCAACTTCCACCCAACCATAGAACAAAACAGCCAAATTACTTACTTCATTCACCTCCTAGCCTGACCATGAGTCCATAAGGGCGAGTTGAAATGATCCTCTTTTGATACAGTCCTCCTTTCAGATAAGAAAATCCCCTTGCCTCACACTAAATAGTGTTAATAACAACAAATAATATCCTTTCTCCAATATACTAAGCAATTTTCTGCCTCCTTCATATATTCTATATCATCATCATCTTGTGCCTAGGTATTTTTCCCTCCTTGGGAATTTTTGCATCTTTAAAAATCCCTGATTTTTAGGGGCTTCTAGTGGTCAAATTCCTCATTTTCCACTTGTAACAATCAGCCCTGAGGTAAATCAAGTATGTTCCCCACTCATGGAGTCATGGTCAGTTATTTTCAACCTGGTTGTTCCATTTGTCTTCCAGCAATTAATTTATAAAAAGATTTTTCTTTTACATATGTCACAATCAAAGAGTTAGTTGGGAAAATCAAATCTTTTCCCAACAGTCATAAATAATTAATTACAGATAATCATATTCCAAATTTGGATTTGCGATAAATGGAAAAAAAAATTCAAATACAAATTTGCCAAAAACGGAAATTTATTCCTAAGTGCACAAAAAATTTAATAATTATCTATTTTGGGGGATATTACATGGGTATTGATATTCAATTAATCAGTGTGCACTAGAGTAAATAATTCCAGAACCTTCACAAGGCAACTTAAATGAAGTGTGAGATAAAACTAGTTACTAATCAGACTTCCACAACATAAATTAAGGCGTAGCAAAGTCAAACCAATTCGATAGTTATTCCAAAGTGCACGATAATTAAGACATCTAAACCATCATTTGTTACCAAAATATTTCAATGCACGCAAGAACAGTAAAATCTAAAAATTACACGATACATTACTCAAGCGTGCATTTAATCTTATTCGCTAAATTAAAACATGCATCGTCATTAACAAAGCGTGCAAATATCACAATAATAATCATAGTAATATATTTGGCACCAGTAATTATTCGATTAGGTTCAACGTGCGAATAACTGAATCAATAAGTTCAATCACAGTTTGTCATTAGCATTCAGGATGCATATGTGATCCAAGTACTGAATTGGGCATAAATCAACATCATTACAAGGAGCGCAGTTAATCTAATCACTTAGGAATTCTTCCATCCACATAGTTACATTGCGCGCGAGTAATCAAAGACGTAATCAATTGATTTTTAAGGCACAAATAGTAAACTAAACCCACCATCATCTATACATCGCATTTAATCAAGGCACAAGGTAATTACCAATTCTTAATTCAATCAAACAACATGGATATTTGAGGGCGCAAGGAAAACTTTTATTTAATCCATCAATACTTACAATTAAGGGCGTAGGAAATAGATGTTAAATCATCATCTAGATGAAATTCATAACGCGAGTCTTCCTAGGACTTAACAACATTGCACACTTCAATTATCATTCTGTGCAAGAGGTATGTGAATACATGACGTACGTCATACTAAAATCAGTGTGTGCAACTGTTCTTTTATTTAAAAGGTCATTCATCATAATACAATTCATTGGGAGCTAGAGGACTAAAGTCTAAGACCAACATTATCAAAAATTCAAATGCACATGAAGTCTAACAATCTAAACTATCCGTTAAGATGCAAATTCCAAATGCGCAAGAATCCTAACACTCTAACTCTCATTTATTAGATGGAATCCATGAACGAAGGCATTCTAACATCAACTAAAGTAGACACTTAACCAACCTTAGAACCCACCCCACAAGGTCATCATTCTTCATCTATACCAATCTCGGATGAACATATTTAATTAGACATCATTAAACTAATAATGATTATTTAATCATTATAAGGGAGACCATGGTGATTGAATGAATGAACAACATCATCAGATATTTAGAGGCTAAGAACCTTGTGGAATACTAGACCCTTAATGTATTAAATTAAGTTTACAATAAGGAAGCGAAAAACACGTTCATTAATTTAGTAAATAAAGACACCTCCTAACAGTAATAAGAATAAAAAAGTGATTTGTGATCATTGTGCTTTCCCATCAATTCCTTGTTGTAAATAAATAAATTACATTCCTTGTTTTAAATGAATAAATTATATAAAAAATAACGTTTTCATTTTAAAATTGTTTTATACAACGGAGTTTACAAAAACAAATACAAAATAATCTTTATAAAGAGATTGGACACAAATTTAGTTTTCAATTAACAAGTCATTAAATTTAAATATTAAAAATTATAACCTACCACAGGTACAGTTGCATGGAAACTTGGAAACTTATCCTTAATTGACCATTTCCTTCCATCAACAATTAAATCAATAATAAAAAAATAAACTTGTTCAGCCATCAAATAGAAGGTTAAGAGGTGGGACATCTAGACTTAGTGCCTTCGGGCCTGATAGGAATTTGCTCCCACGATGGATTCCAAATTTAGAGTAAGGGCGTGCGTTCTGAAAGGAGGGTATATATATCATTAAGCGTATTTATAAGTCGAATCAAACTCTTGGTCTGGCAGGGATAACTAGTTGTCATTAATTTTTTTTTTTAAGACTAAAACTTCTTCTCTGGCAGAGTTAATTTGTTGTCATTAACGTTTTTTCTTTTGGGAATAAATCTTGTTGTCTGGAAGAGATAATTTGTTGTCATTAACGTTTTTTTTTAAGGAATAATACTTTCTCTCTTGCGGAGATAAATTCATTGTCATTAATGTTTTTTTAAAGGAAAAATACTTGCTGTCTGGCGGAGATAAATTTACTGTCATTAACGTTTTCTTTTAAAGGAAAAATACTTGCTGTCTGGCGGAGATAAATTCGTTTTCATTAACGTTTTTTTTAAAGGAAAAATATTTGTTGTCCAGCGGAGATAAATTTGTTGTCACTAACGTTTTTTAAAGGAATAATACTTGCTTTATGGCGAAGCTAAATTCGATGTCATTAAAGTGCTGAAAATAAAAACTTACGGTCTGGATCCTTGAGGGAATGGTCTGACACCACTCCTCTCGAAGCGCAGAGAAGTCACGCACCCTTGGTAAGCACGAAAACCTAGCACGAGCGCCAAACCACCGGAGAGAGGCCACGAGGATGCCCACAAGGAAGCTAAATTCTCTATGCGAGAGTGGTACATTCTCCTGTAGACACAAAAAATTTCATAAGTAGGCTACGCAAATCCTGTAGACACAAAAAAAATTCCCGAAGGGTAATCTATGGTCATTCCCAAGGACGAAAACGTAAAAGGATATAAAAAAACCAGGAATTTCTTTTAACAGGTTTGGCTGGCAAGGATTCACTAAGCCCTCCGCGTGGGAACTACCATTATTTGATAACTAGATGGGATAAGCTACGGTGAGGATAAAATTCACGCATAAAAAGTCAATCCTACTACAACTAAACCCAAGGATAAAAAGGGGACATTTAAAGACATAAGGGAAACCATCCGATTAAGATTTCATATGTTTTGAAAATAAGTAACATCATAAT
>ML784928.1:193462-206904 GCA_009831015.1 Picea engelmannii
TTTCCCCCTTTGGTTTATTACATAGTTAATTAATTACTTTATTTAATAATTTATTAGTCACTAACCATTAGTCTAATACTAAATCATTTAATGTCTCATTTAATACTTACTCCTTCATTAACCCTTAATCAAGGAGTTAAATCGTATTTCAGCTTAAGTATAATCCAAAATAATTAATTAATAACTTGTAATCAATTTAAGGTTATATCATAATTAATTATAATTTAGCTAGTGTTTCAGATTATTTATGAAATTATTTACAGTAATAAGAAAAGGGTCATTACACTCCCTGACTCGATCCAGAGTCCAAGGAGGCCCATCAATGCCACCAACATCCTCAAGTTGTCCAGATTCCTACACACTCAGGAGTAACCAGTCAATAGCACCTGTCGACACATATATAATCAAACGATGTATCATCATATCCACAACATCATCATAATACATAAGAGAAACAATCAATAATATAATGAATCGAATCACTTGCACACAAGTGTCCTCAAAGAATAAGTCAAATCAGGTGTGTGCAAGAGTAGGATGTTACGTACAACCCCTCTTGCTTTAAACTTCATCCCGAAGTTTCACAATATATAAATGCATAAATAAACTATATGACAATATCTAAAGGTATAGAAATCAAACCAAAAATGGAAATTGCTGACGAATATCATATGCGTCCTCTCGGATAGCCGATTATGGACTATAATCGTCCCACTGGTCCTTGACCTGATCGATAGTTCAACGTTGTAGTTGTCAAATTCGATGGTCTAGAATGTGGACTAGCTCCGTCGTGAGCACACCCTCACCCAACATCTGCCCAGAATTCATGTCAATCTTAAGCATAGGATCATTGACCTAAGTCGCACATAGATACTAGATAACAACATGCATATTCCTCAAAGAATGAGGCACGACTATCCATTATGAACTTCACAAATGGTGATGCGATGCGCATCGACAAACCTTCTACCGATATTGCACTTATTCCATCCCCTTTTGTATCATTTGTAATTGTTCCTTCCATTATCGGATCGCTTTTGGTCCTATCAATAACCCATCCTCGAGTCGATCCCAACTCAAGGCATCTGACATGGTTTCCCATAAAGAAACTCAAATGACACCATCTTAATGTTTCTTTGATGGTTGTTGTTGCACACAAACTCGACCAACAACCATAAATATTCCCAATGTTTATGTTGGTCACACATGTGCAACAAAAGATTTCTAAATTAGTCAATTCCTTTGGTCAACCTATCTATCTCAAGGACATGCTATACTAAAGTTCAGTGGTGTTCCCAAGGCCTCTTGGGAAACTTGTCCAAAATCATCTTGCAAACACCGAATCCATTATCAGATATGATTTTCTTGGCACATCTCACGGTCTCCAAATCTTGTTGATATAAACTCTAGCTATACCTGGCGCCTAATGCATCGTATGCACAGGGACAAAATGTGAAATCTTCATCAAAGTGTCAATTGTTACAACAATTGGGTCATGCCTACTTTCCTTTAGCAACAATTCAAAAGTGAAGATCATCGAAATGACCTCCCATGTCAATTTCATAAATCCTATCGAATGTCTCTGTTCAGCCTTCATCTTCTGACCTTCTAGACATCTTGCCATGTAGTTGATGATGTTTTCCTTTATCCCTTCTAGAAGAATAAGGGATTAAGGTCGGTCCTCATCTTCATTACTCGTAGATGAGCCATGTACACTACTCTATGAGCTTCGCATAAGATCAAAACTTCTCAATTCATCGTTGGGTTGTAAGTAAACCTAGTTATTATATCTCAAAGATCTGTCATTGTCCACAGTATATCCCTCAATTTTGGTACCAACATGGTGTCTTGCCCCAAACACTCCTTACCCTCTTTATACCAGTCAATGTCACGTTGTAGTTAGAATATTTTCATGTAGATTCATTTGAAGAGGTATCACTGAAAAATACACATGGTCTTCGACTCAATGCGCCTACCACTCTGTTCACTATTCCTTTAGGTAGGAAATCTCAAAACCATAATCGATAAGCAATTATGGTGAACGTCTTTTCCACGCGTTCAATTCATTTTGCATAAAAAGGTCTTGTAAACCACAATGGTTCATTTTTAGTTCGAATTCCTGTCCAATCAGGTAGTGTCTCTGATCCAGATTTTATGAGAAGAATGAAGTGAATACAGATTATTAATAAGTTCTTAAAACAGAATAACATAGATACAGTAAACCTAGTTTTCTATTCAATAAGGAAATAAGTTGAAACTATAAAATGCAACGAAAAACAAGATTGTTGGAATGGTGGCGACTTATCCCTGAGAAGAGATGTGACGACTGCTCTCATTCACAAAAAGATGATTACAATGAGGCTCTGAAGTAATTTTTACAATAAACAAGAATTCCAAAAACCCTATACATCCAAAAACCTAACCCTAGGAGATGAAGCGCCAAAAGTCATGTGGGCCTCGTTTGGGTAAGTTAGTACATCAACTTCATGGGGTCATAACTTTTTCATACGATCTTCGTTTTAGGCACATGATAGCCCATTGGAAAGGTATCATCAAGGAGATTCATTTTGGGGGAAAATAATAAGGAACTCCCATGTTTCTCTCCATTTTCCCAAAAAAAATCATTTAGGGCCTCAAAACAGCTCCAGAAGTTTTAGGACCCGAAAAACTACTAAAAATAGTAAATTACCAAAATTGCTAGAAAATTGTTTTGAGCCAGTTGGAAAAGGTGAGTGGCCCCTGATATCCTCCTGGATCAATCCTCCCTCCATAGGAATCAATATTCTCCATTGTGTTGATTTCCCCAATGAGATGAGCATTTTTTTTTTTAATTTGGCCCTCGGTGAGCCACTTGCCTTGGTGTAGGAGCTGACCTACTTTGACGAATCGATAGAGTTGGATCCTTTGTTGTCGATCACCCTTGATCTGTGTGTCCAAAATATAATCACTGGATGCCTGTTGTACGCAGTCGGGGTTGATCTCTATTTGTGTCAGTTGTTCTGCTATTTCCGAGGTGTCCAATAATGGTGGGAAATAAGGGCGAAGGAGATCCACATTGAACACTAGGTGCATTCCAAGGAAAGGAGTAATGTTGAGCTCAAAATAATTATCCCCCATGGCCTTGGTGATGGTGTATGATCCATAACAGAGGGTGCGAAGCTTCTGATGGGGTCCTATAAGTCATTCTTTCTGCAAGTGCAACCAAACTTTGTCACCCACCTGAAACTTATGTGGCACCCGATGTTGAACATGACATTGATTTTACTTGTCATTAGACTTATATAGGATATCCTGAACCTATTGGAAGATGTTATGGATCCTCTCAATGAACTAGGTGGATTTTTCATCTTCAGTTGGAGCAGGAGATGAGTTGATCGAGGTGACCACAAGGGGAAGTGAAACATCTATGGGACCCAATGGTTGGAATCCGAACCCCACCAGAAAGGGGTTGTGGTTGTTTGAGCTATGCATGGCTCGGTTGTAGCTATGTTGGACATAGGAAAGGCTCTCATCCCATGTGCGAGGGTGCTTGGAATTATACATGTGAAGGATATGCACAATCATTCGATTTACGACCTCGGTTTGGCCATCTCTCTAGGGGTGGAAGGTCATGGATTTGGTGAGCTTTGTGTCTAGCAGTGACCAGAGTCTTGACCAGAATGTGTTGAGAAATCGATTGTCCCAATCTAATACAATGGTTTGTGGGATTCCAAAATGTACCCAAACTCATTCAGAGAAGAGCTTGATAGTGGCCTCTATTGTGATTCTCTTCTTCTAGGCAATCCAAATCAGCATGTTAGAAAAGAGATCAACAACCACAAAATAATAGTAATTTCCCCACTTGGTGGATTGGAGGCCTGACATGTAGTCCATTGACATGGATTCCCATGTCCTGTCATGAGTAGGAAGAGAGGTGTAAAAGCCCTATTTCTTAGTGGTCGGTTTGGAAATAGCGCAGGCAGTGTAAGACCTAATATACTTGTTGACCTCCTGTTGACATTTCGAGAAGTAGAAATGTTTTTGTAGAATCGCCATTGTATTTTCAATGCCAAAATGTTCTGCCACCCGACTGTAGTGGGATTCCCATATCAGCCTCTCTCACTCGCTTGATGGAACACAAATATGGCTTAGATGACACAACAACCCATCCTGAAGATGGAAATTATTAACAATTATGTTTGCACCCAACATTTGGTAGGTGGTGGCGAAGTTTGGGTCTATCTCTGGGGCTATCCAAAGGTCTCATGGCTGTAAGAGTCTAGTACCATGGTGAGTGTCGTGATTGGCAGTCTGCTAAGGAAATCAATGTCACAGTTGGTGCTTCCTGTTTTTTACTTGATGTTGAGGTGGAATTGTTGGAAGTATGTGGACCACTTTTGATGGCGGTCATTCTGCAATTTTCCTTGTGTTTGAATGAATTGCAGTGGCTTATGATCAGTGTGGATGATTGTCTCCTTCCCAAGAATGTAATGTATCCAATGGCAATAGGATTGTACAATGGAGTACATTTATTTTTCCTAACTAGGGTAGTCACATACAACATCTAATAGTGACTCACTATGATAGGCCACGGGGTGGTTGTGCTAAGTGAGAACGGTGCCCACAACATAGTATAAATCATTTGTCTCGATCTCAAAGGGATGTTGCAGGTCTGGTAGTGAAAGTACTAGGGCTCAGCACAAGAGCTACTTCAAATCATCAAACTCTTTTTGTTGGGACCGTCCCCATGAAAATTTCTCCTTACCACCACCCTTGGTTATTTGGCTGAGGGCCCATGCAATATGGGAGAATCCCAACATGAACTTGCGGTAGAAATTGACAAGGCCCAAAAATCTCTGAATCTCAGTGAGTGTGGTTGGGGCTGGCTAGTCACAAATGACTTGGATCTTGGCTAGATCCACATGCACACCCTGCTAATCAAAGATGTAGCCAAGGTAATGCACCCTATTCATGCCAAAGCATCATTTTTCCAGGTTGGCGTATAGCTTGTGCTGCCGCAGGGTGTGCAAAACATGATGAATATGCTACAAGTGTTTGACCCAAGTCTTGTTGTAAATGAGAATTCCATCTAGACACACCACTACAAAAGTATTTGTGAATGATTGCAGGATATCGTCCATCATCCTCTTGAAAGTGGTTGGAAAATTTGTAAACCCAAAGGGCATGACCAACCATTCAAAAAGGCCTTCCTTTGACTTGAAGGCAGTCTTCCATACATCTTTTTGTTCTATTGGGACCTAGTGGTAGTCAGACTTTAAATCAATCTTACTGAAGTATTTGCCCCCCATGAATTGATCAAGGAGGTCATCGATTTGGGGAATCAGGTACTGGTTTCTTACTGTGATTTTATTAAGAGCCCGATAATCAATGCATAGTTGCCAGGTTCCATATTTCTTCTACACCAACATGATTCAACTCCCACAAGGTGATGATATGGGATGGATGTGCCTCTTGTGGAGTAGTTCTTGTATTTGTCTCTTGATCTCCTCATTCTCTAAAAGAGAGAGGTGATAGACTGGCCCATTGAGCAGCAATGCTTCAGGGGTCAGATCGATGAGGTGCCTGGCCTGGAAGTGCAGAGTTAACCCAGTAGGTGAGGAGAATATATCTGAGTATTCTTCCACAACCTTATCTACTTGCTTCTTCTGTGTGGAGAGGTTGGTCACAGAGACCTTGGATGTGGTTGTGATATTTCGCTCATTATGAGAGAGAATCACGAAGAATACAACCTTCTCTATCTGAGAGATGACCTTCCTACATTGCTTAGTAGAGATCAAAGAAATAGCACTAGGTGGGACTTCCTTGGGTATCCTGTACAATTTCATGTTCAAAGTAATAATAACACTATGATGCCTAGACTCATATACAACATGACATTTCCATAAATAATGTTGGCCCAAAATAACATCACAAAATTAGAGAGGAGCAACATCACACAATACCTCATCTTTGAAGGGCTTGATGTCATATGAGAGTCGGCACTGTTGGTTAACGCAGAGATCACCTCCTTGGTAGAGCCATCCAATGGTGTAGGGTTGTGGGTGCAGCGTTGTCGGCAGGGCCAACCACTTGAGGACCTATTTTGAGATGAGGTTCTTTTGGCTACCACTATCAATGATGAAGTGTAGTGGGCTGCCTTTTACCCACATCTGCGAATGGAAGAGGCACTCTCCTTCTTATGGCTCGTCTAGTTCACCAGGCTAGATCTTGGTGGTAGCAATAGTGGCACTAGGTTCCGCGTCAATGATCCATCTTCCCCTTTCTAGTTCTGACTCAGAATCAGAACCCGCATTTGATTCAAAGGCTTTCACTTCAGCCACTAGTGACTGCTTTGAGTGGCAATCAACAGTGTTATGCCAAGGGCTCTTAGGGAAGTCGCACCACTTCCTAGTGTCTTTCTTTGTCTTTCTGGTGTCCTTTTCTTGCGGATTGGACTGGTTTTCCTAATAAGGTCCATATTTTTTCTTTCCTTTGTTCTAGGGGTTGGGGCCGCCCTTTCCTGGCTTTTGTTGTGAGGGGTTCCCAGGCCCAAATTGTCGCATCTTTTGTTTGATATTGTACTCAATTTTGATGACATATCGATAGGCCATGCCTAAGGATGAGATGTCCATAAATTCCATTTCGGTATGGATGTATATATGTAGAGCACCGCAATACTTGAGCACCAAATGTCGCTCCAAATATTTGATACCCATCTTGGTGTGCAAGATATGGAATATATTTGTGAAATCTATCACTGCTTGGTCTCTTTCTTGCCGCAGTGTGGTCCATTTGGTATACAAGTCGTCATAAATTTCTCCATGGTAGTATTGTTCCTTAATAACATCCCTGAAGGATTATCAGGTGGTTGTGACTATAAATAATGAGGGTTCCTGTGTTTCCTTTTGCTCACAGAAAGTTTCCCACCAACCTTTGACATGGTGAATGGCTTTGAGGAGCGCAAAAGTAATCTTTTCTCTATGTGAAAAGTTATGGACAGAAAAAGACCCCTCTAGTAGATTCAAACACTTGTCTACAACATATGTTTCTATCTGACCTTCAAATATAGGAATATAAAAGTTTATTTGTACCTTGAATGGGACGACGCCTTCACTCTAAGAAGATGTGTCACTTGTTGGTAGTCGCCGAAGGATTTACGTGAAACTATCCATCATCTCATTCCTCTGTTGCATGAGGGATTCCTCAGGCAACATTTTGAAAGGATATGATGTCCTGTCATCTTTATTTTTTCCTTCCATGAGAGGTCGCTTGGGCATGCGAGAGCTTTTTCCCTCAAAAGAAATAAGCTCGATACCTGACTCTTTGTACTCTGACCTCCTTGGGGACATGCATTAAGACAACAAGGAGAAGACTGCTCTGATACCACTGATCCAGATTTTATGAGAAACACTAAATGAATACAGATTATTAATAGGTTCTTAACACAAAATAACATAAATATAGTAAAACTCATTTTCTATTCAATAAGGAAATAAGTTGAAAATGTAAAATGCAGCAAAAAACAAGCTTGCTAGAATGGTGGTGGCTTATCCCTAAGAAGAGATGTGACGGTTGCGCTCATTCGTAAGAAGATGATTACATTGAGGATATCAATAAATTTTTACAATAAACAGGAATGCCAAAAACCCTAGACATTCAAAAACCTAACCCTAGGAGATGAAGCGCCAAAAGTCATATGGGCCCCATTTAGGTAAGTTAGTACATCAACTTCCCGAGGTCGTAACTTTTGCATACGATCTCTGTTTTAGGCGCATGATAGCCCATTGGAAAGGCATCGTGGAGGAGACTCATTTTAGGCACAACGTCCAAGGAACTTCCATTTTTATCTTAGTTTTACCAAAAATATTCATTTAGGGCTTCAAAATGGCTCCAAAAATTTCAGGACCCAAAAAACTGCTAAAAATAGTAAATTACCAAAATTGCCAGAAAATTGTATTGAGCCTGTTGGAAAAGGTGGGTGGCCCCCAATATCCAACTAGATCAGTCTCCACACTCGCAAGGAATACACGATTGCTAACAACTCCAAATCATGCATCACGCAGTTCTCCTCATGCTTCCTTAACTTCCTTGAGATGTAAGCGATCTCTTGATCGTCTGATGCATGAGCATCGTAAGCAAGACAACAAAGAAAGTGCAAAAGCGGAGGACAGCTGGATATGCACCAACACACATTTTGAGAATGTTTTGAACTTGAAAGGATAAGACATTAATTTAATATCTTGAAAGGATGCATTTGCATTTATGTTTTGCGTTGTAATGCAGATCTTGAGCGGTTTCTCTCATCTGTTTCTTGGAGACATTTATTGTATTAAATGTAAAGTAGTTATAGATTTTATTTCGATTAGATAGCTATATTTGTAGGAGGGAGAAACTCTATAAATCTCCCTCGTATGTATTGTAATGTATCATTATTCTCATTGTAAGAATTAGAGAGTTGTAGAGCAAAAGAATAGAAGAGCAGAGATTGTAGAAGAGTACATAAGCAAATAGTTGATGCTATAGAACCCATGTAAAGATGCACTTGGATTAATATAAGGAACCTTTGATCCAAATTTCATGGTGTTATGAATTCTGTCTACATCTATTGAATCGTATGTTTACTGTTAATTCCAATCTTTTTTATGCATTTGTTTCAATGCTATGTGTATGTATGATTTCATGATTGAATGTATGAAGTCTTTGAGAGGGAGAGAATGAGTTTCAACTTTTTCTCATCCTAAGAATTCCTCGAAGGAGTGTAGTGAAATTCCATAGAGCGTTCATTGACAAGTTCTGAGTTTTCCTTAGACAAGCTTAGGAGAGATACCATTGTTCTCATACCAACAAAAGTGAAAGTATAGAACAGAGTTGTGAAAGGAGTGTGTAGGCAGGTTGAAGTCTTATACTTTTCTCAACCCAAGTGACGAGTTGAAGGATTTTTGTTGCAAGAAGAGGAAGTCGTCAGATAACCATAGGTTATCGCGAGTTTCACAAGGATTGCATCCAAAGAACCCTTGAAATCCTAGAGTTTGCANAAAAAAAAAAAAAAAAAAACAAGCTTAGGAGGGATAAAGGCTTCAAAGAATTCGAAATAAAAGTAGAAGGATGAAGTCACCTCACATAGGTTGACCCCAAAATAACTGACACCAATTCCTTTGGCTTGGATCCATTGAAAATATGAATGGATGGTGAAATTTATTAGAGGGAGGAATACCGAAATTTCGTGAGCCATTGGATCTAGTAGATCAGTGGAAAGGATAATGCTGATAACCTTTCAACATTCACAAACCCAGGAGGATTAGTATCCATTTGATCCGGATCAACAATATTCATTGATCTCTTGATTTCAGATCTCAACATTTCAAGAGTCGAGATTTGGAGTAGTTGGTTGGTGTTACACAAATAGTCCTAATATCATGAAAATCAAAGTCACGATGCGATCATGGTCGTTGATCGAGGAGAAGACACATGACTATCAGATCTAGTCCCGGAGAGAGTTCCCACATTGGGTTTTGGGGTTTCATGTATGTGGAGTGTTGGGGTTGTATCATGCCAACACCCCTGAAATCATGATTCAAGAAATACCTTTTTAGTTAAATATTTTAGTCACATTAGTTGGTCATGTGGGTAAGAGTTTGTGCCTAGTGCTTGTTCGCACAGGCATAACTTCTAAGGACCTGTGGTTACAAGTGTTAAGATTCCAGCTGGGAATCGAAGAGCCATTTAAGCTCAAGGGAGATTAAGAACGATCCTTAGACTGGGAGGTCACACAGAACCTACTGAGGTAGGTGTGCTTCCTCGGGTGGTATCAGAGCTTACAATCATTGTTTTATGTAGGGAGGGGGAGACATAAGGCAAGTTGTAAATTGAATTATGCTTGGAACAAATTTGAACAATGCCACCCAGAAGATGTCAAGACAGACCAATGCCCGATCTAGCCATGGAAAGGGAAATGTGAGAACATTGTGCTCGATTAGATGCTATGGAGACAACACAAAGATGAGCCACTGATACAAGAGATGTGAGTGAAGCCGAAAGTGAAAATGAGGCTAGAGCCAAAGAAGAAATTGTAGCCGACGACACTACATAAAAATGTCTATCCAGAGTTGTTGCAAGAATAGGGGCCAGAGAAAAAATGGAAATTCTGATGTATGAAGGCAACTTAGATGTCGAGTAGCTTCTAGATTGGCTTAGAGCTCTGGATAAATACTTCGACTATGAGGATATCGAAGAAGATAGGAAAGTAAAACATGATGTCACTAGATTGAAAGGGCATGCAACACTATGGTGGGATGAACTGCATGTTGACCGATGTTTCAAAGGAAAGAAAAGAATCAAAATTTAGGATAGGATGGTCAGAAATATGAAAGCCAAGATTATACCTAGAGACTATAAAATTAACATGTTTCAAAGAATGTAGAACTTGAGACAAAAGGGGATGACAGTGAAAGAATACACTAAGGAATTTTACTGACTTAACATCAGAGTTGGTCATCATGAGAGATGATGAAAAGGTCACCAGATACATGAATGGTCTGAGATATGACATTCAGGATGCGATGAGCATGGTGACAATAAAAAATGTGGAAGACTCTTATCAGATTGCTCTAAAGGAAGAAGAAAAATTGGCCCAAAATCAAGGTCAGAGGGGCATAGGTAAAAGTCAGAGTAGAGGCAAAGAAATTTCCCAGGACAGAATACAGAAGCCCAAAGATGAAGAAAAGAAAACTCATAATCACCTAGAAAGAGGAGGAAGCTCACCGAGAGGATGATATGACGATAAGAACAGTTTTCCGCAAGCAAGACGAAGAGGCAGAGGTAGAGGAGGTGAAGTAAATGTTTTGTTTGTGGAAAGATCAGACAAAAATATTTTGAATATCCTGATAGAATAAAATATGGAGGAGGCGAAGCTCACATTTTAGAAGCGCAGAGGTGAAATGTTGAGGTAGAAGATGTAGAAGGTGAACGATCCTTAATGATGAGGAAAATTCTCTTGAAGCCAAAGAAAGAGGCAGAGAATCCATTCCACAGAGATAGTTTGTTTAGAACTTCTTGCAATACCAAGGATAGGGTATGCAAGGTAATTGTGGACAGTGGAAGCACAGATAATATGGTATCCACATAAATTGTGGAGAAGCTGGAATTGGAGACAGTTGCACATCCGAGCTCATATAAAGTCTCGTGGTTACGAAAAGGACATCAGGTAACTGTCACTAAACAATGTTTAGTTGAATTTAAGATAGGGGGTTACAGGGATGAGATTTTGTGTGACATTATTCCCATGGATGTCTGTCATCTTTTTTGGGGAGACCATGGCAATATGACATAAATGTTGTTCATGATGGGAGAAAGAACACATATACCTTAGAGAAGAATGGTAGAACACATATGCTGCTGCCAATTGAAGATAAGAAGGTGAAAGAATAAACGAGAAACACTATACTTATCATGAGTGGGAAGGAACTTCTGGAGGAAATCAAGAAAGAAGAAGACATGCAGTTTTTTGTGGTAAGGAAACCTACAATCATTTTAACCAGTACTTTGATAGATGACCTACCGGAGGAAATTTGGAAAATGCTGGAGAATTTTGTTGATATAGTGGTGGACGATTTACCTTGTTCATTTCCACCCATCAAAAGTATAATCCAACACATTGACCTTATACCAGGAGAGAGTTTACCCAATAAATCATCCTAGACGTTGACGCCGCAAGAGAATGAAGAGGTTAAGAAGCAAGTCCAGGATTTGATGGACAAGGGGTTGATAAGAGAAATCTTTAGTCCATGCGATGTACCAACAATGTTAAGTCCAAAGAAGGATGGTGGATGGAGAATGTGTATAGACATGAGAAATATAAAAAAAATCACCATCAGGTACAGATTTCCTTTACCAAGGATGGATGACTTGATGGATTTCTTGAGTGGAGCAAAGTTTTTTTCAAAGATTGATTTTAAAAGTGGATATCATCAAATTAGAATGAGGGAAGGTGATGAATGGAAGACATCATTCAAGACAAATGAAGTATTATATGAATTGATTGTCATGTCATTTTTTTTTATGAATGCACCAAGTACTTTCATGAGGTTAATGAATGAAGTCCTGAAATATTTCATTGGGAAGTTTGTAATTGTGTATCTTGATGATATACTGGTCTTCAGTAAGACTGAAGAAGAACATCTGAAACACCTAACTCTAGTAATGAGGAGGTTGCAACAAGAGAAGTTGTTGATAAATCTAAAAAATTCATCTTTCATGAAGAAAGAAATCATTTATTTGGGTTTTGTGATCTCTTCGAATGAGTTGAAGATGGATCCTGAAAAGGTAAAAGCAATCAAAGAATGTTCATCGTCTAGGGATATCTTTGAAGCGAGAAGCTTCCATGGACTAGCCAGCTTTTACAGGAAGTTCATCAGAATTTTTAGTGGAATTTTTGCACAATGATGGACATGGTCAAGAAAAGACATAAATATTTTCATTAGACAAAGGAAGTGTTAGAGAATAATGGAGAATAAAATCTTATTGTTACAAGCAGATTCACGAGTGGTTCAGATCCGTTTATTTCGGAGTCTATTAAACCTACTCCTCTGCTATATATATGTAATGTTCTTCAGTGAAAAATACAAACTGTGTGTGTTTTCTGTGTGAGCTAATTCTTCCAATCTTAACTTGGTATCAGAGCTGTAGGTGAGAGTCTTGCTGCATTGTTGTGTGGAGGAAGTCGTTGTTCACGAGCTGTGAAATCCGCTGAAATTTGGAAAGGGCGCACGAGAGGGTCATCACATTTCCATTTTTTTTTGGTGATCGCTGGAAGACGTCAGGTCGCTGGAGAAGGAGTGCCACCCATGAATGGAACCACTGTTCGGGCTACTGTATAGAGTTGAAAAATTGTCGTGCATCAAAATTGGAGGTGAGAGCTGAGATCGATGTATGCTGAAGGACGCAGAAGCTGCTATTAAAGATCTGCTACTGCAACCATTTGAAGGAAGGAACACTGTCATAATCGTTATTACTGAAGGATCTGTTGCGTAGGATACAATTTATCCAAAGTGCATATGTAGAAACTGAAAGGAAGATTTCTGAGAAATGTTATTCCTATTGCAAGAATTGCTACATATATTTATATAGTGGACCAGCCGGGTAAGGACGGTTCATGCATGAGATGCAATCAATGGCCAATTGCTACTGTTGTTTTCATGTCCAGACATCTTCATGCCTAGATGAGGTGATGGAGTATGTATTGTTCGAGGATCAATGTGCATGCTATGATCCATGCAATGATATCTCACTGTGGACCGAGATAAAGGAGGAGCCACCAGACGAACTGCCTATTTTTCCATTGCTTTCCAAATGATATATATATATATTATGTGTGGTGTGTAGTGAGTTTAAAGTTTTTTATATGTTTACGTGTTTATGTAAAAGAAAGTAGGAACTCTTGCATCTTGATATAAGCTGGCAGCCCC
>ML784928.1:207226-277548 GCA_009831015.1 Picea engelmannii
AGTGGTTCAGATCCGTTTATTTCGGAGTCTGTTAAACCTGCTCCTCTGCTATATATATGTAATGTTCTTCAGTGAAAAATACAAACTGTGTGTGTTTTCTGTGTGAGCTAATTCTTCCAATCTTAACTGGAAGAAGAGAAAAGTTTTAAGCTATTGAAGGAGAAGATAATCAAACAACTAGTTTTGGTTATGCCGGACTTTGGTAATACATTTCAAGTGAGGTGTGACGCAAGTGGGTTTGCAGTTGTAGTAGTCTTAAGTCAAGACAATAGAACGATTGCATACTTTAGTGAGAATATGAATGATGCCAAGATACCATATTCCACGTGTGATAAAAATTTCTATGTAGTCATACATGCATTGAAGAAATGGAGGCACTACTTGGTTCTGAAAGAGTTTGTTTTGTATAGCTACAATCACGCTTTACAATTCATAACCAGACAGGAAAAAATGAACCAGAAGCGTGAAAAATGGGTTGAATTTATGAAAAACTTTACTTTTGTTATAAAACACATTTATGGAACTGCCAACTAGGTTGTTGATTCGTTGAGAAAGAATTGTTTGATTCTGTAGGAGTTTTTTGTCAAGACCTTAGGTTTTGATAACCTTAAGGATATGTACAGGGATGACTCAGATTTCAGGGATGCTTATGAAGCATGTGAGAATCTTGTTCTGAGAGACATAAGCCAATGGATTGAATACTTAATCCAGGATGGATTATTATTCAAAGGAAATCAATTGTGTATCCCAAAGAGTTCTATGAGAGAGAATCTTCTAAAGGAAAAACATAGTGGAGGATTGGCTGGACATTTCGTCCATGAAAAAACATTTGTGCAAATGAACAATCTATATTATTAGCCAAGGATGAGGATAGATGTCAGAAAATTTGTCAACAACTGTAGAATTTGCCAGCACGCAAAGGGGAAGAGATAGAATACATGATTATATCAACCACTGTAAGTACCAGAGAGGCCATGGGATGTGGTAAGCATGGATTTTGTGTTAGGGTTTCCAAGGAAATGGAGAGGTTGTGATTCCATATTCGTGGTAGTCGACAAATTCTCAAAAATGACACATTTCATTCCATGTCTAAAAACCAGTGATGCAACACACATAGAAAACTTGTTTTTCAGAGAAGTTGTTTGACTTCATGGCTTACCCAAGAGTATTGTTTTAGAAAGGGATACCAAATTTGTTGGTCATTTCTAGAGGACACTCTGGAAAAATCTTGTGGCTAGTTTATCTTTTAGCTCGACATATAACCCTCTGACGAACGAAAAGACTGAGGTAGTAAATCGAAGTTTAGGAGACTTGTTGAGGAGTTTAGTAGCTGAACATCACAGTCATTGGGATCAGATTCTTCCACAAGTGGAATTTTCATATAACGATTCACCTAATATGAGCACAGGACAGAGCCCATTTCAGATACTATACAGAATGCAACCAATAGGAGTGTCTGAATTGAGAGACTTAGAGAAGAGTGGGTTCAGAAGTGCTAGAGTGGAAGACTTTGGAGCTTAGATGCAAGAGCTCCATAGTAAGATCAAAGAGCGGTTAAAGAATTCCAACTAGGAATATAAGTGTAGAGAAGATCAACATAAAAGAGAATTTCAGTTCAAAGTGGGATATTTAGTCTTAGCGCACCTGAGAAAAGAAAGGTTCCCAAGGAGAATGTATAATAAACTAAAGATGAAAAATATAGGGTTGTGTAAAATCATAAGGAAATTTGAGGAAAATGCTTATGAGATAGAGTTTTCAGATGATGTGGGCATTTCACCGATATTCAATGTACTAGATTTGTATCCTTACATAACGAATGAAACAGAGGGATCAAAAGATCAAAAGGAAGTTCAATGCATCAGACAAATGTTTGTAGCTGAAAAGCCACAGATGGAAACAATAATTGATTAGAGAGTTATCAAAAAGACCCAAAGGAAGAAATATTTTGAGTAGTTGATGAAATGGAAGGGACACCCAATTGAGGATGCCAGTTGGGAAAGCAAGGAAGAGATCAAGAAACATGGACAGACAGTGCAGGATCTCATGAATAGGAGTTCATGAATTTTTCATCCAGAGGAGTATGATGCAGGAGCATCGTAAGCAACCCAACAAATCAAGCGCAAAAGTGGAGGACAACTGTATATGCACCAGCGCACATTTTGAGAATGTTTTGAATTTGAAAGGATAAGACATTAATGTAATATCTTGAAATGATGCATTCACATTTATGTTTTAAGTTTTAATGTAGATCTTGAGTGGTTTCTCTCATATATTTGTTGGAGGCATTTATTGTATTAAATGTAAAGTAGTTATAGCTTTTATTTCGATTAGATAACTAGAGCTGTAGGAGGGAAAAACTCTAGAAATCTCCCTCGTGTGTATTTTAATGTATCATTATTCTCATTGTAATAATTAGAGAGTTGTAGAGCAAGGGAATAGAAGAGCATATATTATAGAAGAGTATATAAGTAGATAGTTGATGTTATAGAACCCATGTACAGATGCACTTGGATCAATATAAGGAGGCTTTGATCCAAATTTCATGGTATTATGAATTCTGTCTACATCTATTGAATGGTATGTTTACAGTTAATTCCAACCTCTGTTATGTATTTGTTTCAATGTTATGTGTATGTATGATTTCATGATTGAATGTATGAAGTCTTTGAGAGGGAGAGAATGACTTTCAATTGTTTCTCTTCCTGATAATTCCTGCAGGGAGTGAAGTGAAAGTCCATAGAGTGTGTGTTGATAGGTTCTGAGTTTACCTCAGACAAGCTGAGGAGAGATATCGTTGTTCTCATACCAACCGAAGTGCGAGTATAGCACAGAGCCATGCAAGGAGTGCACACGCAGGTTGAAGTCTTATACTTTTCTCAACACAAGTGAGGGGTTCAAGTATTTATGTTGCAAGGAGTGCACAAAAGAGGAAGACTTCAAATAACTAGAGGTTATCATAAGTGTCGCAAGGGTTACACACAAAGAACCCTTGATATCCTCGAGTTTGCAAAAAAAAAAAGCCAAGCTCAAGAAGGATAGAGGCTTTGAAGAATTCGAAGAAAAGAAGAAGGTTGAAGTCACTTCGCAGAGGTTGACCCCAGAAGAACTGACCCCAAGTCCTTTGGCTTGGAGCCATTGAAAATATGAGTGGACAGTGGAATTTCTTAGAGGGGGGAATACCGAAATTTTGTGAGCCATTGGATATAGTAGATCCACTGAAAGGATAAGGTTGATAACCTTTCATCTTTCACAAAGCCATGAGGATTAGTATCCATTGGATCCAGATCAACGAGATTCGTTGATCTCTTGATTTTGGATCTCCGCATTTCTAGAGTCGGGAGTTGGAGTAGTTGGCTGGTGTTACACAAATAGTTTCGATATCGTGAAATGCGAACTCGCGACGCAATCATGGTTGTTGATTGAGGAGAAGGCACATGACCATTAGATCTAGTCCTGGAGAGAGGTCCCACATCATGTTTCGGGGTTTCATGGATGTGGAGTTTTGGGGTTGTAAATACCCACAAAATCGTGATTCATGAAATACCTTTTCGATTAAATATTTTAGTCACATTAGTTGGTGACACAGGTAAGACTTTGCGCCTAGTGCTTGTTCACGTAGGTGTAACTCCTAAGAACGACCTGTGGTTACAAGTGTTAAGATTCTAGCTGGGAATTGAAGAGCCATTTCAGCTCAAGGGATATTAATAACAATCCTTAGACCGAGAGGTCATGCAAAACCTATTGAGGTAGGAGTCTTGCATTACCATCTTGCCTTAGACTCTGCCTAAGCCTTCCTTGGATGCGTCAGTGCATACCAAGAATCCCTTGTCCACGCCAGGGAATTTTAGTATTGGTGTTGTCGTCAAAAGCTCCTTGAGCCTTTGAAATGATTCCACACATTTCTCGGTCCACACAAACTTCATGTTCTTCTTCTGCAATTATGAAATTTGGATTTTCTATCTTTGCAGAACCCTTGACGAACCATCGATAATATCCTAATAAACCCATGAAGCTATGCACTTCTGGGACATTCATCAGCACGGGCCACTCAATAATAGCCTCTAGCTTTGTTGGATCCACAAAGACACCTTCGTCAGAGATAACATGCCCTAAGAAATGAATCCTCGATAGTATTATGATCGCTTCCCGTAAATTGTTCTCTCACAACACTGTAGTACCAAGCGTAAATTTCATCCTGATATTCCTTCATCCAAGAATATATGAAGATGTCATCATGAAATACTCCACGGTAGTCAAGAAAAGTCTCCATGACCCATCCTTCTTCCATATGGAATTAACAAGAGCGCCCCAAGGCGGTACACTTGGACGTAAGTCCTAGGTCCAAAAACTCCTTCAATTTCACTTTCAACTATTGTAACTCAGTGTTCGAAATTCGATAAGGATTTATTTCCATTGGTTGAGTTCCAAGTTTTAGGTCGATGGTAGATTCCATCTTGGCTTTGGGTGACACACCTGGTAATTCTTCTGGGAATCATGTCCACAAACTCTCGTACTACCAGAAGGTCTTCAACTCCTTCCACCATGCCCTTGATGTTCGGTGCTAAGTATGCATATAAATTGCATCCTTGCGTGTGCTCTCTTGTAGCTATAGGGAATATATGAACCTCTAGGATACTCCCCATTTTCTTCCTATAATCACACTTCTCTTTCCTTCATCATTGGTCCAACGCATCTGCCTCATCTTATCGTTGAGTATCACATAATGTGATTTGCACCAGTCCATAATGATCATGTCATCATAAGATCTTGAGATCGTGACATAGGTCAAACATCATTACACTATACCCATGTTAAAGAGATAGTTCATACCCCTTCCTTGAACCATCTGGTTAGTACCTAAAGCCACATCAACAAATCTAAATTCATCCCGTCGAAGCCCTTACCCAAATCCCTTCAGCGGGGTACTAGAATTAGAGCTCGTAGAATCGAGGTCTAACAAATACTAAAATTTATCTTGGAAATGGCACCTGACACCTAGAGTACAGTGGAATGGTTCTCGTCCTGACGATTATTTACCATGGTCATGAATCTTATGGTCCTTTCCCATCTCCGCCATGGTAGTGGTGTCCTGTTGACTCGGCCGCTCTGGCCCCTTCAACTGGACAGTCTTTCTAGTAAGGTGACTCTCCACATGTCCATCTCCCACTTCTGGTTTAGTAATCATGTCCCCAGAATAGAAGTTGTTGGCCCACCAGCCTAAGATCATGGTCTGTTCTACTGAAAATCCTAAACGGTGACTGCTAGTGGTGTTGTCGCTAATGCGATGGTCCCCTGTAGGGAGCCCCCCTACTGAGGAGCCTATTGTCAAGGTGTCATGAAAAAGGTTCCTATAGACGTATATTGATACTAAGAGGTATGGTTTGGAAGAAGACTCATGTTGTTGTGCACCAGATGTTGTTAGTCCAGACGGTCTTGTAGGAGTCCTTCCCAGAATCTCGCAGTCAAATATTCCTTATGTAAGAGGTCTACTGGACTGCATCGTGCAATGTACGAGGAATTTAGATCTTCACCTTTTCATGAAATATGGAGTTAAGGTTGGTCATAAACTTGTTTCTCTCCAACTTCTTCATGTTCAGATGCGAGGCATACCGAAGTAGCTCCATAAATCTGGTCTCATAATCCTGCACCATACGACCACCTTGTTGTAAGGCATTGAACTCATCAATTTGAAACTGTGTCAAACACTGCCCAAAACCAATTTTTCCTCCCTGCCAGCTAGGAGCAGCCTGTCTAGCTCCCTAGCTCCAGGATACCTTAAGGATATCCTGGCCCCTGTGCCAAAAACCCCCAGCAAACCGGTGCCCCCTACTTCTGATTCACCAAAAACCCCCAAAGACAAACTCCTCACACCAGAGATGTCCACAAAAATATCCTCCTCTCAAAATGATTTCTCCTCCCACCAGAATGCCCTACCCATAAGACTCTTCCCCATTATATCCTCCTTCACCGACTCTCCTCCCTTAATTAATTTCCTTATCTCCCCCATTAATATCTATCCCTTTATTTATTATCTTATCCCCATACTTATTATCTTATCCCCTCCATTTAATGTTTCTTATCTCCTTATTTAATGTTTCTCCCCCCCCGCCCCCCATATACGTAAGTCTTTAATAAATTAAATTATTAACCCCTTTAACTTATTACCCATGTCATTGAATGTGATATGTAATGAATTAATTAAATTAGTTAATTAATCAAAAGTTATAGACAATTAATTAATAAATAAATATTTAATTAATATTATTAATGCTAATCATTATTTAATTAAAACCATATTAGGACAATTAATTATCAAATTAATTATAATTAATAATCCCTATACATCTATTTAACCAGGGTTGTTACATACACCCACCCTTCAGGAAACTTCTTCCCAAAGTTAAGGTATCTTATGGTACAAAGGAAAAGAAACATGGTTCACACATTCATAACAATTAACCGACACTATCAATAAGTAAGTCAAGAAAACTCATACATACTAGTGTATATGTACAAGAAATTCATGTGTAGCTAGTACATACAAGTCCCGTGCATGTACTAATAATCAAAAACTATCATTCTTTAGTTATTTATGTATGCATCCAATCCAATCAACAAGACTAGTCTTTTATAAAAGACAATAAACCAATCAAATGTTTTGATTATTAGTACATGCACGGGACTTGTATGTACTACCTACAGATGCATTTCTTGTACATATACACTAGTATGTATGATTTTTCTTGACTTACTTACAGATAGTGTCGGTTAATTGTTATGAATGTGTGAACCATGTTTCTTTTCCTTTGTACCATAAGATACCTTAACTTTAGGACGAAGTTTCCTGAAGGGGGGGTGTATGTAACAACCCTGGTTAAATAGATGTATAGGGATTATAATTATAATTAATTTGAACTTATTAAAATTCATAAATTGAAACCAATAAGATTACTTTTACATAGACAGACTCAATAATTTCTTTCATTCAATAATTTATGTCATTCAACATATGAGTATGTTAAATTAATTAAAGAACAACAATTTCATCACAGAATAAGAATTACTTAACAGAATAACATAAATTAAACATAAATTACCTCTTCCTGATGCTAATTTTCTTGTTGATCTGGATGTCCTTTGCTGAAGTTGAAACTGTGTCAAACACTTTCCAAAACCGAGTTTTCCTCCCTGCCAGCTAGGAGCAGCCTGTCCGGCTACCTAGCTCCAGGATACTGTAAGGATATCCTGGCCCCCGTGCCCAAAACCCCCAGCATACCGGTGCCGCCTTCTTTTGATTCACCAAAAACCCCCAAAGCCAAACTCCTCACACCAGAGATCTCCACAGAATTATCCTCCTCTCAAAATGCTTCCTTCTCCCACTAGAATGCCCTACCTATAAGACTCTTCCCCATCATATCCTCCTTTGTCGACTCTCCTCCCTTCATTAATTTCCTTATCTTGCCCATTCATATCCTATCCCTTTATTTATTATCTTATCCCCATGCTTATTATCTTATCCCCTCCATTTAATGTTTCTTATCCCCTTATTTAATGTTTCTTCCCCCTCGCCCGCAGGGGTGTAGACCGATTGGCAAGTGCCGTGTAAATGGAAGGAACTATGTAAAATGAGGTCTCAAGGTCGATTCTCACCCCGATTTACTCATAGGGCGTGCTTGCGGGCTGTGCGTTTCTCCCTAGGGGTTATAAGGAAGCCGGCAGGATTCGACCCCGTGTCACGCGAGTACGATACTGCCGTTGTTACCGATTCCCCTAGTATAAAAAAAAAAAAAAATGTTTCTTCCCCCTCTGTATACGTAAGTCTTTAATAAATTAAATTATTAGTCCCTTTAACTTATTACCCATGTCATTGAATGTGATATGTAATCAATTAATTAAATTAATTAATTAATCAAAAGTTATAAACAATTAATTAATAAATAAATATTTAATTATTATTATTAATGCTAATCATTATTTAATTAAAACCATATTAGGACAATTAATTATCAAATTAATTATAATTAATAATCCCTATACATCTATTTAACCAGGGTTGTTACATACACCCACCCTTCAAGAAACTTCATCCCGAAGTTAAGGTATCTTATGGTACAAAGGAAAAGAAACATGGTTCACACATTCATAACAATTAACTGACACTATCAGTAAGTAAGTCAAGAAAACTCATACATACTAGTGTATATGTACAAGAAATGCATGTGTATCTAGTACATACAAGTCCCATGCATGTACTAATAATAAAAAAACTATCATCCTTTAGTTATTTATGTATGCATCCAATCAAATCAACAAGACTAGTCTTTTATAAAAGACAATAAACCAATCAAATGTTTGAGAAATCCTTTAATTACAATTATCCGATTCGACAATTTTATTTAGACAGCTGTGGTTTAGTTACATAATTATGAATATTCATATATACACATTTTCTTTTTAGAAGGGAAAACATTAAATTTCACCATCAGACAAATCTCCATACTTCCTCAACTATTTCTACTCATCCTTCCTCCCTAACTTACTTCCATCTCCATTCCTATCCCTCCTTCGCTAGAATATCTTGGAGCGCCAACTATATTGACCTAACTCCAAATAGAACCCGTAAGCGGAAGTGTAACTATCTCGACCAATCTTCCCTAGTAGGCAACTAAAAATCATCATCGCACGTCTTGGGGAGTGTGAGCTAACACCGTCCTCCCATGACTTCAAGTTTCGGAGGATACATGGTGGGAAATGCCTCCACCCCTCCTAATCATAACTAGGGTCCACACCCTACAATGGAATATATAGTGGCACCGTGTTGTTGGTGCTTTAATTAGTACATTGTGTTATGTCTTGTGGTGTTTGATGGGCATGTCCCAGATGGCTCCTTGTGGCTACCGGTCACGGGATGGATTTTAAAAAAAAATAGAAGGTGCGGGGTGGGTTTTTAAAGTTTTCTCGTCATTATTGCTTGTCGAGCCCGGTCTGTGAGTGCCTGCATCACCCACAGCTGCATCTTAAGCACCTCAACTTAGTCCGCGACCTCTTTCAGGAAAAGAGACAGGTCTAATCCATTATTTCTGGGTATGAGCGCCCTGAGTAGGGCAACACCTATGGACTGTTTTTTTTTTGTTATTGTGCTAGTGCGTAGCGCACCTCACCTTGCCCCCATGGGAACCTCCTTTGCGTCTTGGTTGCTGGGCTTGTGTTGGCTATTTTTTGTGGCTGGGCACTGGTGTTCCTATGGGGAGGTCCGAGGTTCGACAACTACGGATAATAGAGAATTTTTTTAATGTTTTAACACCTTCAACGACCCTAAATCCATGCTGCCATATCTTGATCCTGCGCTCATAAGCAATGCATTGCTGAGAGGTGCCAACTTCACCTCTGTAGGGGTTGGCATTCTCAACAATACAAGAATCCAATTTGTAAGTACATCCATTCTGTTAGTTATAGATCCAGTGTTAAAATTTGAAAATTTGAAAATTTTCATTACCAAATTCTAGGTTTTTCATTATGGAATCCCTTTAATGAAAATGACAGTTTACTACATGATTGAATGGCTTGCGTGGAGTGAAGGTACAGCGAGTTGGCAGTGATCGAAGAACTCCCCATTTATGATTAATCAATTGTTATGGTTGCAAGACTTAGCATTAAGCATCATAAATAATCTCATGCAGCTGTTAAACAAGCATCAATTGGTGAGCTTGCAAGACTCTGTCACATGGATGAAGGTCCATTGACATTAATCGATTCATGATCTTGCAATACATAACATTAAATATCATAAACATTTGTTTAAATATAATTTTATTCAACGACAACTTCATTGCAGCTAATTGGTGAGGTTGACATAATACATTACTCATAACGTTGTTACTATTATTATAAGTTCTCCTTGTCTGTTGAAATTTCTCTGTCCATTTAGTGTCACTTCGTAAAAAAAAATAACGAACATAATTTCCTTGCACACAGGTGAATATTATCAGGCTGCCTCAGTAGTTCCAGTACTTTCAACAGTATAAAAACAAAGTTGTGAGCATTATAGGAAAGGATGCGATCGATAGGCTCGTTGCGGGGGTGCTAGTGACAATCGCCCTGGGGAAAACAGACCACAACAAATGCAATCGTGTGTGAAGCCACCAATGGTATGGACCACAACAAATGCAACCCTTTCTTTTTTTTTAGGTTTACACAGCAACGGATGACTTGGAAGGTTTCAACTTGGTAAAACAAAACTCAGGATCTCCTTTCCTGTAACAATCTCTCTCTTCTTCAGGGTTTCTAAGTAGTTTTTTTTTTATATTTATTTAGTGCCACTTCAGGTCTATTACATAGGGTTTATGGGTTGTAGGTATATTTTCATGGCTCCTTACTACTATCGATTTTATTTGAGGGTTATTTCAAGATTTTCTGGGTTATTTATGCTCATTATTTTATATTTATGTCTATATCTGTGTTAAAAAATTTCAATATGTATATTTCATTTATAATTATATCTGTGTTAAAAAAAATGTATGCTTGGCTTGCAGGTTAGGTGGAGTTAGAGTTGGAGTTGGAACTTGGCCCTCAGGCCCAGATTTCAACCTAAGGCTCTGATACCATGTGTAGAGACCGTAATTAATTTGAACTTACTAAAATTCATAAATTGAAACCGATAAGATTACTTTTACAAAGAAAGAATCAATAATTTCTTTCATTCAGCATATGAGCATGTTAAATTAATTAAAGAACAACAATTTCATCACAAAATAAGAATCACTTAACAGAATAATATAAATTAAACATAAATTACCTCTTCCTGATGCTAATTTCCCCGTTGATCTCGATGTCCTTTGCTGAAGTTGAAACTGTGTCAAACACTACCCAAAACCGAGTTTTCCACCCTGCCAGCTAGGAGCATCCTGTCTAGCTCCCTAGCTCCAGGATACCGTAAGGATATCCTGGCCCCCGTGCCCAAAACCCCCAGCAAACTGGTGCCCCCTGCTTCTGATTCACCAAAAACCCCCAAAGTCAAACTCCTCACACCAGAGATCTCCACAGAGAATCTCGATAGAAATATCCTCCTCTCAAAATGCTTCCTCTTTCCACCATAATGCCCTACCCATAAGACTTTTCCCCATCATATCCTCCTTCATCGACTCTCCTCCCTTCATTAATTTCCTTATCTCCCACATTAATATCTTATCCCTTTATTTATTATCTTATCCCCATACTTATTATCTTATCCCCTCCATTTAATGTTTCTTATCCACTTATTTAATGTTTCTTCCCCCCCGTATATGTATGTCTTTAATAAATTAAATTATTAACCCCTTTAACTTATTACCCATGTCATTGAATGTGATATGTAATCAATTAATTAAATTAATTAATTAATCAAAAGTTATAAACAATTAATTAATAAATAAATATTTATTTAATATTAGTAATGCTAATCATTATTTAATTAAAACCATATTAGGACAATTAATTATCAAATTAATTATAATTAATAATCCTTATACATCTATTTAACCAGGGTTGTTACATTAATTCAGCGGAAGGCATGGCTATCAATAGTGACAGGGTTGAACTCGCTCTGATACCATATGTAATGGCCCTGTCGTTACATCAACAAGCGACGCACAATAGGTCTTTTTTTTTGTGTTGTGTTAGGAAAATAAAGCATCATAAAAGAGAGACACCATCACCCCCTCAGTCACAGGTATTGATATTCAATTAATCACTGCGCGCTAGAGTAAATAATTCTAGAACCTTCACAAGCCAACTTAAAAGAAGTGCGAGATAAAACTAGTTACTAATCAGACTTGCACAACATAAATTAAGGCATAGCGAAGTCAACCCAATTTGACAATTATTCCAAGGTGCGTGAGAATTAAGACATCTAAACCATCATTTGTTACCAAAAATTTTCAATGCGCACAAGAAGAGTAAGATCTAAACATTACATGACACATTATTCAAGCGTGCATTTAATCTGATTTGCTAAATTAAAACATGCACCATCATTAACAAAGCACACAAATATCACAATAATAATCACAGTAACATCTGTGGCACCAATAATTCATCAATTATGTTCAACGTGTGAAGAAGTCAATCAATAATTTCGATCACATTTTGTCATTAACATCCAAGATGCATGTGTGATCCAAGTACTAAATTGGGCATAAATCAACAACATTACAAGGAGCGCAGTTAATCTAAGCACTTAGGAATTCTTGCATCCACATATTTACATTACGTGCGAGTAATTGAAGACATAATCAATTGATTTTTAAGGCACAAATCGTAAACTAAAACCACCATCATCCATACATCACATTTTATGAAGGCGCAAGGTAATTATCGATTCTTAATTCAATCCAACAACATGGATATTTGAGGGCACAAGGAAATCTTGTATTTAATCCATCAATACTTACAATTAAGGGCACAAGGCATAGATGCTAAATCATCATCTAGATGAAATTCATAACGTGAGTCGTCCTATGACTTAACAAGGCTCCACACTTCAATTATTGATATGCGCAAGAGGTCTGAGAATACACGACGTACGTCATACTAAAATCAGTGCATGCAACTATTCTTTTATTTAAAAATTCATTCATTGCAATATAATTCGTTAGGAGCTAGAGGACTAAATTCTAAGACCAAAATTATCACAAATTCAAATGCGCACAAATTCTAACAATCTAAATTATCTATTAAGATGCAAATTATAGATGCGTAAGAAGCCTAACACTCTAACTATCATTTACTACATGGAATCCATGAACACAGGTGTTCTAACATCAATTGAAGTAGACACTTAGGTTAACCTTAGAACCCACCCCACAATGTCAACATTCTTCATCTATACCAATCTCGGATAAACATGTTTAATTAGACATCATTAAACTAATAATGATTATTTAATCATTATAAGGGAGACGATAGTGATTGAATCAATGAACAACATCATTGGATACTTAGAGGCTAAGAACCTTGTGAAATCCGAGACCCTTAAGGTATTTAATTAAGCTTGCAATAAGGCAACAAAAAACCTGTTCATTAATTTAGTAAATAAACACACCTCCTAACAATAATAATAATAAGGAAGTGATTTGTGATTATTGTGCATTCCCATCAATTCCTTGTTGTAAATAAACAAATTACATTCCTTGTTGTAAATGAATAAATTATATAAACAATAACTTTTTCATTTGAAAATTATTTTATACAACCTGGTTTACAAAAAGAAATACAAAATCAAGTTTATAAAGAGATTCAACACAAATTTAGTATTCAATTAACAAGTCATAAAATTTAAATATTAAAAATTATAACCTATGACAGTTACGAGTTATAACCTATGACAGTTAAAAAATAATTGCAATCTGGCGGAGATAAATTCGTTGTCATGAACGTTTTTTTTAAAGGAAAAATACTTGTTTTCTGGCAGAGATAAATTCATTGTCATTAATGTTTTTTTTAAAGGAATAATACTTGTTGTCTCGAAGATAAATTCCCTGTCATTAAAGTTCTAAAAAGAAAAAACTTACAGTCTGGAGCCTTGAGGGAATGGCCTAACACCACTCCTCTCGAAGCACAGAGAAATCACACACCCTTGGTAAGCACGAAAACCTGGCACAAGCGCCAAGCCACCCGAGAGAGGCCGCGAGAATGCCCACAGGGAAGCTAATGGTTCTGGTGTACAGTATGTCCCGAAGTTCGACGAGGCGAGGTTCACTACGGTGAAGAGGAAAGACAGATCCGAGGGAGATTACTACCAATATCGATTGGGAATACACACTAGCTAATTAGCACACACTCATATTTCTCATCTGTACACATATCAATCTGAATGATCAGTGTTTCATCCCCCTATCCCTCTCAGGTTAACCATAATCAATCTCCGGGAACATCACGGGGCTTGGCACAAGGTTTGTAGTTTACTCGGAGATACGACAGACAAATAGTGTTTGAACGAAGTGAGAACGCTGGAAGTTAGCCAAGGACGTAATTAGTTCCACCCCCGCTGTCTTCACAAACAATGCACAAACTTTTAACCGTAATCACATGTAATATCCTCAAATTTTAGAATATTAAATTTTAAGTGTACTTTGAAATACAATTTCGTTTTTGGAAATTTGGATTTGGAAATTATTTTTCATTTATGGAAAATCCTAATTTGGAATTTTGATTGTTGTAATTAATTATTTGATGACTGTTGGGAAAATATTTGACTTTCCCAACTAACCTTTTTTATTTTGACACGTGTATAGGACACACTTTTAATAAATTAAATGTCGGAAGACAAATGGAACAACTAGGTTAAAAATAGTTGACCATGACTCCATGAGTGGGGAATAGGTTTGAGTTACCTCAAGGATGATTTTTGCAAGTGGAAGAAGTGGAATTTGACCACTAGTAGCCCCTAAAAATTTGTAAATCTGTGAATTTCCCAAGGAGGGAAGGAAAGAGCTAGGCACAAGGATGCATATTAAAAACTATGGAGGAGGCACGACACTGATCACTATGTTGAAAAAAAAAAACTATTTTCTATTATGACCATTATTAGTGTGAGCCAAAGTATTTTTATGATCTGTGGATGGTGATGATAGCTAAGGAGGATCATTGAACTTTCCGTTATGGACTCATGGTCAAGATAGGGGGTGAGCAGGGCAAGTGAACTTGGTTGTTCTGTTCTATGGTTGGGTGGAACATGGTTGTTCCATTTGTATTCCAGCATCGGGTTTCAGATATGTATCTCGGTTTGTATTCCTTGACAATGTTATACTTATGGTTATTATTTGTTAGGAATATGTTGACTATGTATACATAAGTGAAATCAATTCTTAAAGGATTGCATGACCATCTTATACTATAGCTTATCATAGTTAAATGATACTGGAAATATTGTTTATTTGAAATATGATGGTTGTACAAAGATATTTAAATATATATATCTCTCTCTATATATATGCTCATACATAAATCAATAGTATAACTATTTTTATGTTCCTATTGGCCATCGAATATATATATATATATATATATATATATATATATATATATATATATATATATATATATATATATATATATATATATATAATGTGAACTGCTATTCAAATCTATACATACAAGAACACTGTAGAGAATCTATAGAAAGAATAACAGTCTGAACACATTCTTTATTACCACACAAATATAGTGATTTAGTAGAATTCAAAGCATCTTGCAAAAAGAAACCATTGTATTCAATCAATCGTTCTTCAATATATTAAAGTTGGAGTACAATAGACCAAAACTCCACAACCTCTTGTATCGAAAACAAAGCTCTAAGAAAGTATACACAAAATCTATATGTAAACGAAGTTAATGCATGCATAGGTCAGTCAAGGAAGGACATGGAACTCAAATACATTTTGAGTAAGATGCTTCCTTCTTCTGCTTACACCAACTTTCCCAACCTGCAAAGAAGTGAAAAAAGGGTTTTAGTAACTTGCTATCATTTTAATTCTATGGAAATTAAATAATAGAATAAACAAGGGGAAAAAACTTAACTTGAGTCCCAATGAAAACTAGATCGCCTTTTGTTCCTTGTGAGACAACATGTCCATGATCCAGGAGGAGGAGGAGTGGACCCAAAACCAATTGATGGGTATCCTCGCAAAACAGAAAGGGCCCATCATTAATTTCATATATCCGTGTATAGAAATTTTCATTTGTAAAATAGAAGAAGTGACAGTAAGAAAAAAAGTGAAACCAATTATCATCAAAATAGACCATTCATAGAGTTATCAAATAGGAAGAACATAATAATAATTCTCCAAACCCTATGTAGAGGACCAAATAAACGGAAGCAATTGATTTTGGCAAGGTCAACGATTAAATAGAACTACCAATTTCAATCCCCATAACATACAGTTGGAATTTTGATTTGGGGTAGTGATCAGAGTGAATAATTATTAAATTAATAAGCATTCATAGAGGTGCATAGGATGCGGCCTATGTATATTCGCAATACATCATTAAAATTAAATAACATTACATGAAGGTAAATACGAAAGCTCGAGTGCATAGAAATTATAGTAAGAACCCAATCCATAAGTTAAATCATAACTGTGTAGAACGTGTTCGAACCCTACATTTTAGTTCCACATTCATTCAATAGATGATTGAAAAAGGATACCCTCTCTTTTGCTAAGTGCAGAGTGGTCGACATAGGAAAGGCCTTTCGTAAACAACTTACTATGATAATTGTATCAGACAAGAGATCAAGCAAAGGATGTTTCAAAGGTGGCTGCGAGACAAACCACAATTCTTCTCGGTAGAGAAATCGTTTTACAACCAGAGGATATAAACAATGGGTTGTTTCAAACGAATAAAATCTTAGTAATGTTGCCACACATGTACATAATGTAAACATGAAATTTTCCTACATAATTTTAAATAGTCATTTCTGAATAACATCAATAATCTTTGAGATTTCTGGATGAGTTCCAGAGTGTAAGAATACCAGTGAAATGGATGGTGAATAAAAAAAAACGATAAAGAGAAGAGGGTTCAATTTTTATACTAACGATTTAGGTCAGGGTCTGATTGGGAAGGGACCGCAAATGTCTTTAATCTTGAAGAATGACGACCAACCAAGAGAAAATATATTAACCCTCAAACACGAGCATTAAATCTAAGTGTGTTTCACCTAACTTGTAAATGGAACCATAAAAACAGTGGATTCCCAGGAAGAAAATGCATACAAAGGTGCAACTATCATACATTTTCAACCCTCAAACAGAAAAAAGAAACACGAAGTCTGTACACGGAACCTCTCAATTTATTTTACATTGCACCAGACAGAGAATACATTCATGGGATAATTCTCACAGAGAACATAAGCAACATAACATTTACTTACCCTTGAACATGGAGAACCACGGATGTGCGTTGCCTCCTTCCATCACTCACCAGAGCCGAGATTTGCCAAATCATTAATTGTATACAGTGCAGAGGCCATCACTCATGAGAGCCAAGCTTTACCAAGTCACCGGTCATATACAATGCAGAGGCAATTTTGTGTTACAGACTAAAGGGACAATAAGGAAAACCAGTGTTACCTCGAGGTCCTTGCTAGAGGAGTAATAATGGTCGGTACACCCCATACCAATACCATGTGATGTCAAGGGAGGTGGGGAGCCTACGTTGGGAATTTTCTCCTAAGTGTCAATTGTGGAAGGTACAGGACAAGCTTCACCATTAATGGACCAGGCTAGGCGTAAATGTCTACAGGACTCGACATGTCATCCTACATAAAATGGTTTTCAAACCACTTAATTGTTGAGTCATGTTAATAGTTGAACCCTAGAATGAGAAGACCATGTTAATAATCGAGTAGGGTTACCCATGTTATGTATAGGTACTTGTTCACTGCACTATGGTAAAACAATATGTTATGTATAGGTATATTTTCGTTGCACTATGATAAACAATATATTGTTATGGATAGTCTATATGATAAACAATATATTGTTATGGATAGTCTTTATGATAGTCTATAGTCTATAGTCTATATTGTTTATTGGAGCTCGAAGATTATGTAGAAGTGGACAATATATGATTAATGATAGTCTATTACGTGATGTAATATGGATAACATGTCTTGACATAGACCTAGTGGTTATTCTAGGGGATATGACAATCATGGTCACAATTTTCTTCAATAAAAATAAGTGTATGAATCTAATCCAATAACGACGATATAATAAAATATAATAATGAGAGACAAGTGGAATTTAAACCTCATTTGGCCTTTAAGAGGTATAATGACAAAGAAGTAAAATTGCTATGCATACAATAAATAAATAAGATATATTTAATGGATTATCTCAGTGTCGCAAACACTGTTCGAGATTCAAGGAACTTTAATGTCCCCTAAAAAAATATATTATTTGGAAATTTGGGGTACATTACAACAAAAAATTTCGGTGACCGTGCCAATCGATTCTCAGGCTTCACTGAAGTAAAAGGGCACTCAAAATTTCAGAATCAGGCTGCACAAATCTTTTAGACAAACAAAATTCCCCAAGGGTAATCTAGGGTCATTCCTAGGGACAAAACCGTAAAAGGCTATCACAGAACCAGGAGTTTCTTTAAACATGTTTTGCTGGCAAGGCTTTAATAATCCCTCCGCTTGGGAACTACCATTATTTGATAACTAGATGGGATAAGCTATGGCAAGGATAAAATTCACACACAAAAAGTCAATATGACTACAACTAAACCCAAGGAGAAAAAGGGGACATTCGAAGACATAAGGGAAACCATCCGATCAACATTTCATCCATTTCGAAAATAAGTAACATCATAATACTTATGTAATCAGTCTTACTACAATCAAATCCATTGCGAAATGAGACGACATCATAATGAATATACAATCGAGCTTATCACAATTAAATCCATGGAAAAAATGAAAAGACAACAAATACATATATAATCAACCTATTACCATTTTCTGAAATAAGAAAATAACTATACATCTATCACATATGTAATCATTATCAAAGTTAGATCCATTGTGAAAAATAAGGCGACATCAAATTACTTCTATAATCAGGATGACAACTAGATCCATTGTGTAAATAAAAAGTCATCAGAATTGCAAAAAATCAACCATACACATGCTATCATCCTACTACCATTAACTTATCGAAAATACCATCACCAATGAAACTGGGCTTGGAGACGTTCTTCGACAATTGGCGATCCTCCGTGCTGCTGCTTGCTAATCGTTGAGACATCACTGGTACCTCCCAACCAATGTTAGGGGTACTCTTCTTCCCCCTAAGGCCCCCGAGTTGCAAAGGGGCCACATACATAATTAGAGAAAATCTAGCTCCCAGCTCTCCTCACAAGGTCGAGCTACCACTCTCTATTCGAGTTGGGTATCCCAACTCCCACAAGAAAAATCAGTCTAGAAAAATTCTGCAGCGCAACCTTACGCCTCCCAGTCCTGATATTCCCCTCCTTTACCAATTTTTTTACAAATTTCTTCTAAGTGAACTTTCCATTTGCATGTTAAATTAGTTTTATTAAAAATGTATTAGGAAAAAATTCTCCCCCGTACACTTGTCACCCAATCCTTTAGTTTCTCTAGATGTTTAATTAATTAATTAAATTAAATTGCCAATTTCTTTCACCCACCTAAAGGCGATCCTAAAAATGGTCCTTGATGTCCAATTATTCCCTCACAATCCCTTAATCACTGACTCCTTTCTTAAAGCTTAGTTGAGTTCAAAAAAGGAAATTTCTCTAGACTAGATTCCCTCCTATGTTCCATATTCCTTTTGTAATTAAGTTTCCCCTTTTTTTCTAAGTTCGAAATTAGCAAGTTTACACATAAACAACAATTAATCTTTTAATAATTTAATCCTCCATTATTTTTTAAATTATTTTTTTACCCCATTTTCTTCATCCCCCCTTTATTACTTTCTTAATTAATTTTTAGGTCTTATGTCCTACTTAGACCTAGGCTTTAAATTCAAGTAGGCTCAACAAAATTATTCTCAAGGGAATTTTTATAATTTTTAAGCTTTACTCAAGCAACAATTATCTTAAGGATGACCATGTCAAAATGAGATATTGTTTTCTAGGTACCTAAGTTCATTGAGGCACCCATGTTAAAACCACGACATGCCCTTCAAGACACATTACTTTCTCCAAGGGTGCTACTCACTTTCATTCAAGTTCCATCTATGCAACATGCCCTTCAAGACGCACTATGTGCTCCAAGGGTGCCCCTCTCCTTTTGACTGATTTTGACAGACATCTGCCCTTGGAGTCAATACTCTGTTAGGTGACCTTGTGGGATACTAAGGGCCTCTAAGGAATAAGGACCTTGCCTTATTGCACAACCCTAAGAATCTTCATGAAAGACTGCCTAAGTCTGTCCTAATGGCATCGTGGATCTCTCGAACTAAGTAATCGTTATCCTACAGTTTGATTCATGACGAGAGTAATGATAGCTTGTGGTAGGGATGCTTCCACACCTCTCTCTCGACATCTTTGGTTTTTGTGCATGAGCCCCTTACTCCAAATGTGTGTAACATCCCCGTCTTTTCGCACATCCAATGTGACTTATTCTTGTGGATAATTATTTGCAAGTGATCTGGTTCACTATATGATTGACTGATTTGATTATGGAGCATGATGATGTTTGTGAATTTGATGATATGTTATTTATGATATTTATATCAACATCTGCTATTGATTGGTTTTCTAGAGTGTGGAAGACTCTGGATGTCTGAGGATGTCGATGGCATCAATGGATCTCCTTGTACTCTAGATCGAGTCAGGGAGAAGAAGGTTATGGTTTGAATGTTTTGATATTACATATGTGATATATGACTAGATATTATGATGTTAATTGCTATCACTAACACGTTTCATTGATGGATGAAGGTTGACAATATCTTGCTAACCAGACTCACATTAAGAGTAAACAGGTCACACATGACAACCAAGGATATTGAGGGAGAGGTGTGGCAGAATCTCTGCCACAACCTACTAGCACTCATGTCGTGGCTTCAATTGTAGGTTAACGATTACCTTGTTCGAGAGATCCACGACGCCATGAGAGAAGACTTGGACAACTACTGACAATGGTTCTAAGGGGTGTGCAATAAGGAACGGTCCTTATTCTTTAGAGGCCCTTAGTCTCCCACAAGGTCACCTGACGGAGTATTGACTCCAGGGGTTTGAAGTCTACCAAAATCAGTCAAAAAGCGAGTAACACCCTTGGAGCACGTAATGCGTCTTGAAGGGCACATCGCGATCTTTAACTCTGGTAAGTTATAAAACATACTACCTAGAAAACTATGCCTCCTTAGGACCTGGTTGGCCTTAAAATGAATGATGGTATGGGTAAAGTTTAATAACTATTTTTCCCTTAAAACCTGTCGACAAGCCTAGTGAATTTAAAACCTAGGTCTAAGTAGAACATGTGAACATAAAAAAATAAATGGACATATAACAAGAAGGGGGGTAAAGATAATTCAAACATAAATAATTAAAGTAAAATTTTAATGAAGGATTACATTATTAAAAGGGTAAATTGTTGTTATATCTAGACTTACTAAATCTGAACTAAGAAGAAAAAAGAAAACTTAAGGAAAAGGGGAATGTCTAACATAGTAGGGAATCTAGTCTTTGGAACCTTCTAATTGTGAACTCAACTAGGTTTTAAGAAAGGAGTCAGTGATTTAAGAAATGTAAGGAAATAAAGGGACATCGAGGAGCGTTTTTAGGAACAATTTTAGATGGGTGAGGGAAATATGAAAATTGAATTAATTAATAAATTGATTTTCTAGTTCAACTAAGGGATCGGGTGACATGTGTATGAGGGAGGTTTATCCTAATTAAATTTAATAAAAATAATATAAAGAGGGTTTGGGAAACTAATCACTAAGAAAAATCTATAAAAAGGATGGCGAATGAAGAGTATGGATGACGACAAGTATGCGTAAGGTTATGCTACTGATATTTTTCTTGATTGGTTTTTCTCTTGGTAGTTGGGATGCCCATCTCGATTGGAGAGTGGTAGCTCGACCTTGCGAGATGAGCTCAGAGCTAGCTTTTCTCTGGTTTGTGTGTGTGGCCCCTTTGTGTCTCGGAGGGCTCAGGGGGAAGAAGAGTACCCTTAGCATTAATTGGGAGGTACCGGTGAGGTCTCAGTGGTTAGAAAGCAGGAGTCGGACATAGCTCAAGTGCAAAGGGGCGTCTTCAAATTCGTCGCTTCGATTACGGTAATTATTACCTTGAAAGTTGTAATCATGTTAAGCTTTAATAATAATTGAGTTATAGAATTCTACTATTACTGTATTTTAATTCTAATAGACGTGTTAGTTAATATCCTTGAGATCAAATTGAGATTATTGCCAGGTAAAAGAATTCCATTCCATATCTTATTTTATGTTAAGATGGTTATGTTTGCATGTTAACCCTCACTGCCATGGGTGGCCTCTCAACTTCACCTTCTTAATATTCCTTTCCACCCTTCTTCCCAAGACATTCCAGTCTGTAGACGCTGCAATTTATTGACTGGTGTGTTTAGATTTCCTTCGCTGACCTTACCTTTTACCGACATTGAACCCCCACCCGGTCGCCACTTTGGATACCTTTGCATGGATAATATGCTTTCTGAGTCGCTGCCCATGTTTGGAATTCAATCATTACCCTTAACCCTTCAGTTATATGATTGTGAGGCATGCGGGGAGAGGGGTCTGGTGGAGCGATGGAGAAGTTCTTTGATACTTACATTGGCGTTGACGAAAATACCTTGAAGGGAGGGTAACCCTCTCTCTTAGCTGCCACTGTGAAATATTCGATAAGGATCAAGGCAGATGGAAGGAATTTTCTACGTGTTCTCGAAGGAAGAGTGTTTTTTATAAATTCAGAGGGGGGGTGAGATCCGAGTTAAGATTCCAGTGCTCAATTGAAATTTTATTGATGGTCGTCAGAAGAATCATCCCGGGTTTCTAGGGAACTGTTGATTTCTGTGTTTTTTTATAGGGTTCAGCAGTCGCTCCAGTGAGCTTTATCCTCCTTAGATTCCCTTTGGAGCGTAGAATGGAGCATGGTGCGCCACCAGCCGACCGCGCACCTCCTCCCCCCCTTTTGGCTGGTAGTCTCGGCATCTAAAGCGCGATAGCTATGGAAGCGAATCGCCTTGGGATCTTGCCCAGTGTTTTCCACGCATCCATCCTCCCTTCACATGTGAGATGACCGACTGTCGGCGAGTCTTCTTGGCTCCTAGTCGAGCGTTGAAAACTGTCTAACCCTCCTTACTGGGATCCTTCCCTCACATCGACTTTTCCTCTCCAGATTTGCTTTCCTGTAGCTACTTCTCCGGCAACATCTTCGTTCGAGGATTGGCCCTCGGTTAGTTCTCCCCTTTACCTTTCCACCTTATCCTTTTTCCGTAGTAGAGAAGAGGGTTATGCTGGCCACTCGAACTCGTAGCTGGAAGCTGTAAGAAAGCAGTTGCGTAGTGGGGGAGAGTAAGCTAAAAATCAATCTGGTGTTTTTTTTATTTTTCATATTCCTCCCTCTGGATGATTTAAATAAATCCTTCCATCCCTTAAATTATTATTGTACGCCTACTTGCTTTTGTACTGTAGGCATTACCGATTAATGTTTTTCCGAGGACAGACTCAATCTTTTGGCTGATATATTCTCCAACGATCTGAACTTCCACTTTTTTTTTTTTTCCAAGAGAAAATTAACTCAAATTTATATAGAGTATAAATTCATTTACAAAGCCAGCAACAAGATGTGACCAAATCAGTGCAGCTCCAACAGCCATGCACAAAGGCGTACAAGACACCACAACCCAGTACAAACATAAACCCCAGCACACAGGCTGTGAACAAAAGACCCAAAAAAACCAAGGCAATAAACCCCGGAGAAAAAAACAAAAGCAGACTAACAGTGAGGCCCCAAGCGCCCAACATGGCGCTCCACGCAGGAGCCAGCACAGCAGCCCAACGAAAACCACCACCGTCGAACCAAAAACCCCTCCGAGGAAGGCTAAGGGAAAGATGGCACCGAAGCGAACAGCCCCACGGACCCACGCGGACCCCAACAGCAGCAGATGGGAAAAGGGGACGCCGACAGCTAACCAGGACCCAAGCGCCCAACGATGGCGCACCACACGGGAGCACACGCAGCTGCCAAAAACGACTCCACCGCTTCCGCAACAAGACCACCGGAAATGACTCTCCGAAGAGCCGCCATACAGGCCTCCAGTCGAAAATCCAGCAACAGAGCCGACCACCCAATCCGCACCCTCTGACAGGACCGCGCGCCGAAAGGGAGGAACACTATCCCGGTGCCAGCAGCGCCGCCGCCCAGAACCAAACCCGACGCCAAACGAAGCCTCTAAGCAAGGAGCTCCATCCCGACCTGCAGCGCAGCCTCCCCGAACCCCCCCGACGCCAACCGAAAACCAGGGATGCGGCTAGCAAGACCTAGCCACAGAGCCCCCATACGAAAACCTAAAATGACTCTCAAACCCTAAAAATCGCCGCTCTCCGCTCCGCCTTGCACCACCTTGATCTGAACTTCCACTTAACAGCCGTATGGTGCGCACCTGCGCCAATTGTTTCCAATGGTTAAATTTGTTGTTGATATTACCCTACCTGTACCATCTGTGTAAACTTCAACATTTATTACTTTACCAGCATAACCTTTTAGTGATTATTTAAGTGACGTGAAGGGACTTAACGAGGAAGTTTTGAGGTGATAATTTGTATTAAGTTGAACCTCCCAATGTATAATGTGATTACCCTGAAATTCTTTCTTTTGATATGAAGAAATTATGGTGGATTTCAAGCTAACAATTACGAGTATAACTAAAGCTTAGGTATAATGATAAAAAGGGGACAAACGTAAGATGTAACAAATGAACGATGGAAAGGAAATTTTTTGATGATAAGAAATTCTACTTAAATTGCAAGTTGAAATTGATTATGGCCTTAATAAGATTATACTCAAATGTTGTAATGATTGTGTAGATAGTGACCAAAATCATGCTAATTGTATTCTTAAGGAAGGAATCATTGATAGGGTAGACACTTATTGTTAATTAATTACTTAATGTTACGTAAATGCTTATTGTTATTTATCTGGCGTTTAATGATACTTAATTATTTATTGTTATTTATTATGGTAAGTGTTATTGTTACTTAATTAGCCATTGTGATTGTTGTGGTAATCATTTTATTGTTACTTAAAATGATTTTAAATTTGTCGTGGTGTTATTAGGAGGGTCAATTTCGTTAGATGGCATTCTCTTAGCTTGATTTGAATCCTTATTTTTGGATGGGGTTTCCATTGTCCTCACTGGTTCTCAAGCCAGTTGGGCCCTTCTCTTAAACCCTTAAATGGATTTTTAATTGATACTTGAAGTTCTCCTTTTATTGTTTAATAAATATTGTTCATCCTTTAATCTAAGATAGAGTTTTAGGTCATCTTTGAATTACGTCATATTACGCAGAGTGATTTTCTACGTAATATTTCTCTTGCATCCATAATTTTAGAAAGTTGATCACTCTAGCGTCGTGAATAGACGCTATTTAATCTTGTGACATAACTTAAGTTGACATATGAACGTTCTAGATGTGTTTACTCTCACGCGTCCGAGTATTCAAATTTTGATATATGTTTAATAATGATAATGATTATCCTTGCGCCATGGATTGTTGATGTTTTAGGATTGATGGATTAATGCATGAATGATTGTTGATGATATTGTTTTAGCTAGTTTCTTGGTTGATTGTGCTAGTGGGATGTAGACAGCGTCTTGTTCCTCAGAACAATCGCTAGCCCTGGGACTTTAAATGGTTAAAATCAATTGAAACCTGGGTTTAAGCGTTTCTTGTGTGTCCTGGAGGTCCTAACCTTGTAGGGTAGGTTGGATGGGTAGTCATTTTATATTCTTTATCTGATGAGTGTTGTCTTAATTTGCTTCAATATTGATGTGCTAATCTACTATGATTTTATGTTTATGTGTCGATATCCTTTTTTCACACATTGATTGTGTTGTTATTTATTTCAATGATGAGTAGCGGGTGATGTTGTTACTTTGTGTCGTTGTTCATTTATGATGATGGTTGATTATATGTTGTTACTAAATTGTGGATGTGTCGGTTGCGATGTGATTGATTACGACAATGTGTCATGTGTAATTCATTTATTATAATGTCGTCGAGTTGTGTTTCTATGATTTTATTGTTGACATTATTTTCCTACTACTTTAAAAAAAATTTACCTATCGTACGTCGTTTTTGTGTCGTAACGATCAGGTCGTTACATATGGTATCAGAGCGGGTTCAACCTAGTAACTATGGATAGTCATGCCTTCCATTGAATTAAACCCTTGATTAATAACTTAGCGCTAATTAAAATTTAACTTGTCCTTGCAGTAATCGTGGTTAGAGGACGTCGTGAAGATAGACGACGTGGTACTAGGGGCAAAGTCGCAAAGCCTCTGGTAGAATCCATGCCAGAGGGGTCTAAACCCCAAGGAGAAGAACAAGTCATTGGGCGATTGGTCGGATAAGGTCCTTCCAGAGGTCGTCAGAGTCCTTGATTAACTTCCTAGATAAAGAAGAGACCAAAGAGCCTATACCATTGAGGGTCCGTAGCGCGCCCCAGCCAGTACTGGTAGCATTCATGGAGAACTCGAGAAGGTTAAGTTACCGAGTTCACAAGTGCCACATATGGCTCAGTCGTCGAGGCATGGTTGGAGAGCTACATGATGTACTTCACAGTTCTCGATTTCGACCTCCAACATGAAGGAAGACACTCTTCTATGGAGGAAGACACTCCTACCTCAACTAAACATGGTCGACGAAGTCGTGTTAGGGGAACAGTTCGAGGAATGGTTCTAAGAAAAGTAGTTGTCAGAGGAATTCCTTTAGCGCCAACTCGATGAGTTCAGTGCCTTACGACAATAGGTTGTATGGTGTCGAATTATGAGAACATATTTATGGAGTTTCTTTGGTATGCCCTGTATCTAAACACACAGAAGTTGGAGGTCAACAAGTTCGTGTTTGGCCTCAAATCTAGCTTTAGTGCGAAGGTGAGGATCTAAATGCTTCGGACGTTGCGTGATGCAAGTCCAGTAGGCCTCATAGATGAGTAAGATTTGACCCACAGGAGTTAGGCCAGGACTCCTGTAAGACCGTCTGGACTGACAACATCTGGCGCTCATCAACATCAAACTCCAGCTATAAAAGACATCTTGGTATCAAGATACGTCTATAGGAACCTTTTTCAAGACACCACGACAATAGGTTCCTCAGCAGAGGGCTCCCTACATGGGACCACTGCATACGTGACAACATCGCTAGTAGCCGTCATTTAGACTTGACAACAAAATAGACTAGGAACTTAGGTTGGTGGGCCAACAACCTCTATTCTGGGGTTGGGAGTACTGGACCCAAGGTGGGTGATGGACATGTGGAGAGTCAAGTTACCAACAAGACTGTCCATTTGAAAGGGCCAGAGCGGCCGAGTCAAAATGGACACACTACCGTGGCGAAGATTGGCAAGGCCCATAGGATTTATGACCACAATGAATAACAGTCCGACCAAGCACCAATCCACTTTTCTCGAGGCATCAGGTTCCATTGCCAACTGAAATTTTAGCATTGTTAGACCCTTGTGCTATAGAGAGCTCTTATTCTAATATCGTGCTGAAGGGATTTAGGTAAGGGCATTCGACATGACGAGTTTAGATTCATCGATGTGGCTTCGGGTACCAACCAGATTGTTGGAGGAAGGGCTATGAACTGTCACTTTAAGTTTAACCTATGTCAAGATCTTAAGATCTTATGACGACATGATCAATACAGACTGGTGGGAATTGCATGATGTGATACTCAATGGTAAGATGAGGCAGTTGAGTTGGACTGACGATGAAGGACAAAGAAGTTGATTGTAGGAAGAAACGGGGAGTATCCCCGAGGTTCATTTCTTCTCTACATCTACAAGGGAGAACATGCATGGATGCAAGTTATATGCATACTTAGCGTCGAACGTCATGGGGATGACAGAAGGATTAGAAGACCTCCGGTAGTACGAGAGTTTGCGGACGTGATTCCCAGAAGAATTACCAGGTGTGCTTCCCGGAGCCAAGATGGAATTTACCATCAACCTAAAACTTGGAACTGAATCGATGGCAAGAAAGCCTTATCAGATGTCGACCCTTGATTTACAGGAGTTGAAAGTGAAATTGAAGGAGTTTTTGGACCTAGGACTTATACATCCAAGTGTAGCGGCTTGGAGTGCTCCTGTTGATTTCATACAAAAGAAGGATGGGTCGTGGAGACTCTTCTTGAATACCGTCGAGTATTCCTTGATGACATTTTGATATTTTATTGAATGACATAAGATCAAGATGAAATTTTATGCTTGGTACTATGGTGTGGTGAGAGAACAAATTACAAGAAGTAGGTGAAAAACTATCAAGGATTCATTGCTTAGGGCGTGTTATCTTCGGCGGAGGCTTCGTTGTGGATCCAACGAAGGTAGAGTTTATTGTGGAGTGGCCTACGCCGACAAATGTCCCAGAAATGTGTAGCTTCATGAGTTTAGTGGGATATTATCGACGGTTCATTGAGGGTTCTTCGAAGATAGCAAATCCAATTACAAAATTTTAGAAGAAGAACAAGAAGTTTTGTGGACTAAGAAAATTGCAAAATCATTTTGAAGGCTGAAGGAGTTTTTGATGACAACGCCAATACTAAAATTCCCTGAAGTGGATGAGGGATTCTTGGTATGCACTAATGCATCCAAGGAAGGCTTGGATAGATTTGGAGGCAAGACGTTCTAGTGAACGCTTACATCTTGAGGAAGCCAAGGAAGCATGAGGAGAACTATGTGACGCATGATTTGAAGTTGTTAGTGATAGTGTATTCCCTGAGATGGTGGAGACACTACCTAATTGGATGGAAATTTGAACTAAAAATGGACTACTGTGGCTTACAACACCTTTTTAGGCTAAATGACTTAAATGCATGCAAGGGCGTTGGTCAGAACTGCTTATCATTTATGATTTTGAGATTTCCTACTTAAAAGGAATAATGAATAGAGTGGCAGACACATTGAGTCATAGACCATGCATATTTTTAATGATATCTCTTCAAATGAATCTACGTTAAAAGATTATAAATACAACGCGACGTTGACTGGTATAAAGAGGGTAAGGAATGTTTGGGGAAAGACACCATGTTGGTACCAAAATTGAGGGATATACTGTCGACAACGATGGATCTTTGAGATATAATAACTGGATTTACTTACAACCCAATGAAAAATTGAGAAGTTTTGATCTTATGTGAAGATCATAGAGCAGCGTATATGGCTCATCCAAGAGTCATGAAGATGTGGACAGACCTTAAGCCCTTATTCTTCTGGAAGGGATAAAAGCGGACATCGTCAACTATGTGGTGAGATGTCTAGAAGGATGGTAGGTGAAGGCTGAATATACACATCCAGTCAGATTGCTACGACCACATGCCATTTCGAGATTGACATGGGAGGCCATTTCAATGGACTTCACTATGGAATTTTTGCTGATGAAACTGAGGCACGACCTAGTTGTCGTGACAGTTGACACTCAGACAAAGATTTCACATTTGGTCCCTGTGTGTACGACGCATCAGGTGCCAAATATATCTAGAGTTTATATTATCGGGATGTTGAGACTGCGAGACGTATGAAAGGAATCATGTCTGATAATGGATTCATTGTTTTCAAGATGATTTTGGATGAGTTTCCCAAGAGGCCTTGGGAACACCACTAAAACTCAGTACAACATGTCCTTGAGATAGACAAGCTGACCAAAGGAACGAACCAATTTTGGAAGTTTGTGTTGTTTATGTATATGTTGGACCAACAGAAACGTTGGGAATAGATCTGGTTGTTGGCCAAGTTTGCATGCAACATCAGCCATCAAAGCACCATTAAGATGGAGCCATTTGAGTTTCTTTATGGGTGACTGTGTCAGATGCACATCGCGTCGGCCATAATTATGAAGGGCCTAATGACTACTCATGCCTCATTCTTTGAGGCATTGCATAATGTTTATCTTGTGTCCATGTGTGAATTTAGTTTAGTGATCTTACGCATGAGATTGACTGAGTTCTTGGCAGATGTTGGGAAGGGTGTGCTCACGGTGGAACCAATCCGCTTTATGGACCGTTGCATTTAACAACTACAATGTCGAACTATCAATTAGGTAAAGGTCCAGTAGGATAATTATAATCCACACTTAGCTACCTGGGAAGACTCATATCATATGCATCATCAGTTTCCCTTTGTTGATAGCTAGACATTTAGATATTCTCAGATACTTTATTTTTGCATTTGTATACTGTGAAACTTTGGGAAGAAGTTTAAAACAAGAGGGGGTGTATGTAACATCCCTCTCTTATGCACACTTGATGTGAATTATTATTATGGAGTGCAAGTGATCCGGTTCACTATATGATTGACTGATTCGTTTATGGAGCATGATGATGTTTTTCTTATGATATTTATATCAATAGGTGATATTGACTGGTTTTTCAGAGTGTGCAAGAATCTGTATGTTTGAGGATGTCGATGGAATCGATGGATATCCTTGGACTCTGGATCAAGTCAGGGAGCAGACAGTTATGGTTTGAATGTTTTGATATTACATATGTGACATATGACTAGATATTATGATGTTGATTATTATCACTGACACATTTCATTAATGGATGCAGGCTGACAATAGCTTGATAACCAGACTCACATTAGGAGTAAAGGGGTCATGCATGACAACCAAAGATATTGAGGGAGAGGTGTGGTAGTATCCTTTCCATAACCTACTAGCACTCTCGTGGTGGCTCGAACTATAGGTTAACGATTACCTAGTTTGAGAGATCCATGATGTTGTGAGGGAAGACTGTGACATTTTCTCACAATGATTCTAAGGGCCGCGCAATAAGGAAGGTTCCTTATTCCTTAGAGGCACTTAGTCTCCCACAAGGTCACCTAACGGAGTATTGACTCTAGGGATTTAACATCTACCAAAATCAGTCAAAAGGTGAGTGGTACCCTTGGAGCACGTAGTGCGTCTTGAAGGGCACGTCGCAAATTTGAACTCTCGTAAGTTAATAAACCTAGTACCCAGAAAACTATGTCTACTTAGGACCTGGTTGGCCTTAAAATGAATGATGGTATGAGTAAAGTTAAAAAACTAATTTTCCCTTAAAATCTATTGCCAATCTTATTGAATTTAAAACCTAAGTCTAAGTAGAACATGCGAACAAAAAAAAAACTAAATGGACATATAACAAGAAGGGGGGTAAAGAAAATTCAAACATTAATAATTGAAGTAAATTTAAATGAAGGATTAAATTATTAAAAGGGTAAATTGTTGTTATATCTAAACTTGCTAAATCTGAACTAAGAAGAAAAGAGGAAACTTAAGGAAAATGGGAATGTTTAACACAGTAGGGAATCTAGTCTTTGGAACACTCTAATTGTGAAATCAATTAGGTTTTAAGAAAGGAGTCAATCATTTAATAAATGTAAGGGAATAAAGGGACACTGAGGGGCATTTTTAGGAATGATTTTAAGTGGTTGGGGAAATAGGAAAATTTAATTAATTAATAAATTGATTTTCTGGTGCAAGGGATCGGGTGACATGTGTACGAGGGAGGTTTATCCTAATTAAATGTAATAAAAAGAATCTAAAGAGGGTTTGGGAAACTAATCACTAAGAAAACTATATAAAATGGATGGTGGAGAAGGAGTACAGATCATGATGGGTAGGCGTAAGGTTGCGTTGCCGATATTTTTCTTGATTGGTTTTTCTTGTGGGAGTTGGGACGCCTAGATCGATTGGAGAGTGGTAGCTCCACCTTGCGAGGCAAGATGGGAGATAGATTTTCTATGGATTGTGTGCATGGCCCCTTTGCAGGTCAGGGGGCTCAGGGGGAAGAAGAGTACCCCTAGAGTTGGTTGGAAGCTACCGGTGAGGTCTCGACAGTTAGCAAGAAGGATCCTAATGGAGTGCAAGTACAGAGGGACATCTTCAAATTTGTCACCTCGGTTATGGTAATTCTTACCTTGAAAGTTGTAATTATGTTAAGGGTTAATAATAATTGAGTTATAGAATTCTACTCTTAATATATTTTAATTCTAATGGACATTCGTTAATATCCTTGAGATCAAATTGAGATTATTGGAAGGTAAAAGAATTCCATTCCAGATCTGAATTTATGTCGAGGAAAAATTTATTTTAGTTTTTTAAGTATGGTTATGTTTTCCTGTTAACCCTCGTTGCCATGAATGGCCTCTCAGATTTACCTTCTTAATATTCCTTGACAACCTTCTTCCCAAGATGTTCCAGTCTGTAGATGCTATGATTTATTGACTGGTGTGTTTAGATTTCTTTCACTGACTTTACCTTTTACCGACCTTGAACCCCCACCCGGTCTCCACCTTGGATACCTGTGCATGGATCACATGTGTTATGACACCTTGGATACCTATGCATGGATCACACGATTTCTAAGTCAATGCCCGTGTTTGGAATTTGGTCATTACCTTTAACCCTTCAGTTGTATGATTGTGAGGCATGCGGGGAGAGGGATTTGGTGGAGCGATGGATAAGTTCTTTGATACTTACAATGGCCTTGAAAAAAATCCATTGAAGGGAGGGCAACCCTCTGTCTTAGTTGCCACTTTGAAATATTTGATAAGGATCAAGGGAGATGGAAGGGATTTTCTACGTGTTACTGAATGAAGAGTTGTTCTTTTTTAAATTTGGAGGGGGGGTGAGATCTGAGTTAAGATGTCAATGCGTTGTTGAAATTTTATTGATGGTCAGTGGAAGACTCATCTTGGGTTTCTAGGGAACCATTGATTTTGATAAATTGTGAAGCAAGAAATGCAGAGAGAAAGAATAGAACAGAAAATAGTATATTAGAATATATGAAGAAGAGTACAATGAGAAGGGTTAATGAAGAAGGTGTGAAGAAGTACTATGAAATGGGAGATAGCTGAGCCAATGGGAGAATATATGAATAAGAGTACAATGAGAAGGGTTAATGAAGAAGGTGTGAAGAACTACTATGCAATGGGAGATAGCTGAGCTAAAGAGGCTCAAGAAAAACAAGAATAGAAAGTACAGCTGGTCAGGACAACTGGCAGTGTACAGTCAGCGTGTTGAGGTTACATTATATTTAACACTCCCTCTTAAAATCAATAGTTACAAACATCAGCACTGATTATGCCTAAGTGTTGTCTCTGAAAATCAAAAACCGATTTTCCTAGTGGCTTTGTAAAGATATCAGCAAGCTGATCTCGAGAACCACAGAATTGTAGTGCAATATCACCATTATTGATTAGTTCGCGTATGAAATGAAAACGAGTGTCAATGTGTTTGATTTTCTTGTGAAACACATGATTTTTGGATAGAGCAATTGTTGAAGTATTGTCACAGAAAATAGGAGTTGGATCCTTTTCTGTATGTGACATATCTTTCAATATTCTTCTCAGCCACANAGCTTGACAAGAAGCTGAGGTAGCAGCGACATACTCTGCCTCTGCAGAAGATATTGAAACAATTGGTTGCTTCTTTGATGCCCATGAGATTAGGTTTGTGCCTAGTTGAAAAACATGTCCATATGTGCTTTTCCTGTCATCTAGGTTGCCTACAAAATCACTGTCTATGTAACCAGAAAGTTGATTACTATCAGATTTAGTGTACCATAAGCTGAAATTGAGAGTTCCTGCAACATATCTCAGAATTCGTTTCACCATTTTCCAATGAGAATCTTTGGGGGATTCCATGAATCTGGAAACAAGGCTAGCTGCATACATAATGTCAGGCCTAGTTGTTGTAAGATACAATAAACTGACTACTAAACTTTTGTACAGAGTAGAGTCCACTGTAGCACCTTCATCATTCTTGCTCAATTTTGTGCCTAGGGGTATAGGGGTTTCTGTTGGATTACATTCTTCCATGAAAAATCTTTTGAGGATGTTTGCTGCATACTTTTTCTGACAGACAAAAATGCCTTTGGTTGATTGATTAACCTCAATCCCTAAAAAATATTTCATGATGCCAAGATTTGTCATCTCAAACTCAGATTGCATGGCATATTTAAAGTCTGTTAACTCAACATTTCCCATATAGATCATGTCATCAACATATAAACATACAATCAAAATTTTACCGTGGTGATCTGTTTTGGTGTAAAGAGTTGGCTCATTTTGGCTTCTGCTGAAACCACTTTTGATTAGATAAGTGTCAATTCTGTTGTACCAAGCTCTTGGAGCTTTCTTTAAGCCATACAAGGCTTTCTTCAACCGATATACTTTGGTTGGTTTCTCTTGGACTTCAAATCCAGGTGGTTGATCGACATAAACTTCTTCTTCTAAGAAACCATTCAGGAATGTTGTCTTGACATCCATCTGGTAAACTTGTCATTTGTGTTGTGCTACTATGGCCAATAGAGTCCTTACAGTGTCTAATCTTGCTACTGGAGAAAAATTTTCACCATAATCAGTACCAGGTTGTTGTGAGAATCCTTTGGCAACAAGTCTTTCCTTATGTTTTTCGATTTGCCCTTTTTCACTGAGTTTAGTTTTGTAAACCCACTTGACACCAATACTCTTCTTGTGAATTGGAAAATAAACAAGATCCCATGTCTTGTTCTTCTCAATGGAGTCAATTTCTTGGTTCATGGCTTGAACCCAATGTGGCTCCTTAGATTCTTCCTTAAAGGATGTAGGTTGACATGACATTAAAACAAAAAGGTTGTGTTGTTCAAAGTCATCCAACTGCTGATGGATTTCTCTCAAACTTCAAGTTCTCTGATTTTGTGGTTCAGAGAATGATTCTCTGCTAGAAGTTGAGTTATCCTGAGAATTTTTAGGTTGTCTTTGTACCTGCAATCTTGGAAGAATAGTTTGAGGTACTTGTTGTCCTGAATTTTCTGCATTTTTAGAACTTGGCAGCAATGGATTTTGGCTGTCCATTTGTTGATTTTTTGAATCATTCCAGAATTGATTTTCCAGAAATTTTATATCTCTGCTGAGAATTAATTTCTTGGTGATTGGATTGTAAAGCCTGTAAGATTTAGATGTTTCACTATATCCAGTGAAAACACATTTCTCACTTCTGTCATCAAGTTTCTTCCTTAATTTGGAAGGTATGTGAGCATATGCTATGCATCCAAATGTCCTTAGATGTGCTACATTGAGCTTTGTCCCACTCCATGCTTCTTGAGGAACTTTCATCTTTAGACTTGTGGTTGGAGGTCTATTTAGGAGAGAAAGTGAGCATGCTACTTCTTCAGCCCAAATTTTTTTTGACAAGATTTTCTCTTTAAGAAGTGTTCTTTCCATATTCATTATTGTTTGATTTTTTCTTTCAGCCACTCCATTCTGTTGTGGAGTATACCTAGTTGTTGTTTGCATGATAATGCCTTGTGATTTGCAGAAATTTGCAAATTATCTAGAGGTGTATTCTCCTCCTCCATCATACCTGAGTGCTTTGATGTATTTGCCACTCTGTTTTTCAGCTTCTGCCTTGAATTCTTTGAATTTTGCAAAAGTTTCAGACTTGTGTCTGAGAATATAGATCCATATTTTTCTGCTGAAATCATCAATAAACGTTAGAAAGTAAAAGATACCACCTATTGACTCTGTTTTCATTGGTCCCCATAGGTCAGTGTGAACAAGTTCAAGATGTTGTTTGGATTGATTGGAAGACTGTGGAAAACTAGTTCTCTTATGTTTTCCAAGTATGCAAGACTCACATGGGGGAATTTTCTCTTTAAAGATAGGAAGACCTTTGTCCATGGAGTGCTTTTGAAGAAGACTTAGAATCTAAAATGGTAGATATCCAAATCTTGTATGCCAAACCATAGTTTCATTCAGGGTGGATGCACTTTGTGCATATGGTTGAATCAGATTTGCAGTTCTGAGGGTAAGGGGAAACATCCTATTTTGAGTCATATGGATTTCAGAAATCAATTTTTTGCTTGGGATTTTGTCATATATATTGCAAGATGCTCCCTCAAAAAGTACCTTATAGCCATGTTCAATGAGCTATCCTACACTTAACAAATTATGTTTCAGATCTAGAACATGATAGACATTGTTTATGTCTTTCTTTACATTTTGTTTAGTAAGAATAGGAACAATTACTTTTCCTTGAACTTTTCCTTGAACTTTGACTAAGTAATCAATGCATTAAAGTAAATATTTGTTACCTGTCATGTGATTGTTGCATCGACTGTCTAGCAACTAGAGATCTTTAGGTTGTTGTTCAGTGTTGTGACACGAAAGAAACATACCTCCTGAGTTTTCTCCCGTGTGATGTGACACATGTGCTCTTCCTAAGAGTTGATCTGCTTGCTTCTTCCTGCATTCGGATTCATAGTGCCCATACTTTTTGCAGTAATAGCATTGAATGCTTGATTTCTCATTTGATCTTCTCCCTCTGCCTCTTTGAGGCTGGAAATTCTGATGTTGATTTTGTTGCTGATGTCTTTGACCTTGGAAATTTTTATTCGGATATTGTTGTCTGTTACCTCCACTGGAGTGAGGGTTACTTTGATTGCTCCCTCTTCCTTGGTGACCTCTGCTTCTTCCTCTGCCTCTCCCTCTGTTGAAGGAGAATTGAGTTTTGAAAGCATTGGATATTGACTCATCTGTGAGATGCACTCTGGTCTCATGTGTCACCAGAGAACCAATTAATTCATATGTTGAAAAACTTGATAGGTCCTTGGATTCAAGGATTGTTGTTACAACCATTTCGAATTTCTTGGGTAAACTTCGGAGGATTTTCTCAACAATGCGTTGATCAGTGATGGTTTCACCAGTCAATCTGATCTGGTTCACGATGCCCATGACTCTGGTCATGAACTGATCTACATTTTTGGACTCTGTCATCCTTAGAGTCTCGAATTGCATCCCCAAGGTCTGCAGTTTAACTGTTTTGACCCTGTCATTTCCTTGATAGGAAGATTTAAGGATGTCCCAGGCCTTTTTTGAAGTACTAGCACTTGTGATCTTTGAGAAAATCGAGTCATCCACATAAATTTGAATCCAAAATTTAGCTTTATTTTCTTTGTTTCTCTGCATTGCCTGAGCAAGTTTCTGCTAATTAGTCATGGCGGACAGGTCTGCTGGATCTGGTTCCACATATCCATGATCCACTGGATCCCAGCACTCTTGTGATTGCAAGAAGGATCTCATCCGAAGAGACTAGAACTCATAGTTCTTTCCAAGAATAATCGGACCCTGTGTTGGTCCTAAATTGGTAGATGTCGCCATCTTTTAAAGAATTCAACAAAACAAAAAAAATTCTTACTTACTTGTCTCCTGCGTGTAATTTGCAGTGACTTTGGAACTCTGCGTTCAATATTTCGTGAGTTTTTGGCTTCGCGATTCTGACGTCTAGACTTCGTTATACGAGTCCTCCGATATCTTGTCTCGCCAACCTTCGATCGTCGAAACGTCGATTTGTCGATGGCCAAAGAGAGCTTATTGGCTTTGAATTGGCCCTTAGTCTCCGTTCAATGTGACCATGCACCTTAATGTTAAAGCGCTACGGGATTTTCCGATTCTTTGTTTTGCCGAAATGCCGAGATTTGCCTTTGGACAATTCAATGGTCTAGATCTTCCTGTGATCTGACGATCTAGATCCTATCGAGATTTCGTGATTCGTTATTTCGCGAGTTTAGAACTCTTGTCCCAGAGTTTTTAAAATTGAGATCACCAAAATGTTGATTTGCCGAAATGGCGTTAACTTCAGTTAGCCCCTTGGGCTATACCTCTAGTCCACATGACCTCTCTTGATATGACTGCAGTCCCTTTCGAGGTTTCGCGACTCAAACGCGCGACCACTTGGTCTCTCGACTCCCGAAAAGCCGATTCCCAAATTGCCGATGGCGCTTTCCTTTCGGGAATTTCCCCGAAGGCCTAGATTCTTGGCATGCATCCCCTTGCGATGGAAAGTCCTCATCATTTCGTTATTTCACGACTTGCGACTCCAAATCCTCTGTCAACTTGAAACCCTGGTAGCCGATATGTTGACGGTTTCCTCGATCTCCACCACGTGTCAGAATGAATGGACGACTGTGATCGCTTCGTGATTTCGGGACTTTCGCCATGGAGTGTCACGAATTTCGTCAACAAGACCTCTGATATCCCGAACTACGAAATGCTGAAATGATGGCACTTGGATCTGCTGCCACCTGTCCTCTGAGATGGACGGCTCACAATCTTTTTGGGATTTCGCGATTTGTGATGTCGTGATTTCGCGTATCGGAGTTTTGGAGATCATTCTCTTTCTCATCCAAATCCCGATCCCCGATTTTGCGATGGGATAAGATCAACGACTCATGATCTATCTCGATCCAACGGTCCAGAATGACTCATGATTTCGCGATTCACGAATTCTCACGACAATCTTCTGACCTTTACACCTTGCGAGTCAGCGAAATTCTGAGATCTCGCCACGTGTCTCTTGATGGACGGTCTAGATGATGCTGGGATTTCGCGACTTCAGAAGTTGAAATTTCTCTTGTGCACTTTAGAGGACTAAACCTCATGCACTTTCTCACAGATCCAACGACTATCGATCCTCTGCGTCAAATCTAACGGCTAAAATGCTTTCGCCTTTTCCGTGCTCTCCTCGTCCCTTCTGAACAAGATTTCCGCCTCGGATATTTTCAGAGGACAGATCTTACTGCTGCACTGGCTATTCTTTGCTCCTCTAATGCGATCTTTGTTGTGTTTGAAGGAATTTTCTCCTGCAGAAGAAAAAAATCGTGAATCTTTCAAAGATTTGAAAGAAATACAATGATTCTTTGAAGCTTGACGTTGTCTGCTGCAATCTTTAACAGATTTGAGCGATTTCCAAAATGCTTTAAACGTTGTTTCCTTATACAACAATCTTTCACAAATTTGAATGATTTCCATGAAATCTTCAACGTTTCTGCCTTCTGAAGCTCTTCTTTGTGAATTCTTTGATGATTCTTGAAAATTGTACAAGAATCTTTAAAGTTTCTTCTTCTTCACTCTCTGCTTCCTTCTCATGTTTATGCTCCTTGAAAATTTCGAGCATAGTACACTCTGTGACCTCGCGTGAGCTTCTTACGCTGATATTTTGAGCATATGAGCGGACAACTTCCTCGTGGAAGTTTCCTGCGAGGATCTTTCGAGAGTATGACAGATAGCTATCCAAGCCTTGTGAAAATTATGTGTTGAATGCTCTCAAGATCTGTGTAAGATCTGCGTTGTTTGAGGATCGTGTTGCTCTCCAGCCTGTGTGAATAGGCTTACTTCTGCAGCTCTGATACCATGATAAATTGTGAAGCAAGAAATGCAGAGAGAAAGAATAGAACAAAAAACAATATATTAGAATATATGAAGAAGAGTACAATGAGAAGGGTTAATGAAGAAGGTGTGAAGAAGTACTATGCAATGGGAGATAGCTGAGCTAAATAGGCTCAAGAAAAATAAGAATAGAAAGTACATCTAGCCAGGACAGCTGGGAGTGTACAGTCAGCCTGTTGTGGTTACATTATATTTAACAGATTTCAGTGTCTGTGTATAGGGTCCAGTTGTCGCTCCAATGAGCTTTATCCACCTTAGATTCCCTTTGGAGCATAGAATTGAGCATGGTGTGCCACCAGCTAACCGTGCGCCTCCTCCCCCCTTTTTGGATGGTATTCTCGGCATCTAAAGCATGATATCTATGGCAGTGAATCGCCTTGGGCTCTTTCCCAGTGTTTTCCACGAATCCGTCCTCCCTTCACGCATGATATGATTGACTGTCGGTGAGTCTTCTTGGCTCCTAGCCAAGCGTTGAAGACTATCTAACCCTCCTTACTGGGATCCTTTCCTGACAGCGACTTTTCCTCTCGAGATTCGCTTTCCTGTAGTTACTGCTTCGACATCATCTTTGTTCGAGGATTTTCCTTCGGTTAGTACTCCCCTTGACCTTTCCACCTTATCCTTTTTCCATAGTAGCACAGAGGGTTATGCTGGCCACTCGAACTCGTAGTTGGAAGCTGTAACAAAGAATTTGCGTAGTGGGGGAGGGTAAGCTAAAAATTGATCTGTTGTTTTTTTTATTTTTCATATTCCTCCCTCTGGCCGATTTAAATAAATACTTCCCTCCCTTAAATTCTTACTGTACACCTACTTGATTTTGGACTATAGGAATTATCGATTAATGTTTTTCTGAGGACACTCAATCTTTTGGCTGATTAATTGTTTCCATTCGTTAAATTTGTGGTTAATATTACCCTACATGTACCATATGTTTAAACTTCAACAATATATTACTTTACCTGCATAATCTTTTAGTGATTATTAGTCCCTGTCGTAGGCGTAGAGGGACTATAGCGATCGATAAATCATTGACCTGGTATTAGATTGTACATTGACCAGAAACATTTCCATATTGTCTATTGTTGGAACAAGGGAAGTGAAGACATCGATTTTAATATAATAAAAAGTATCATGTTTGTCATGATCTGATTGGAGAAAGGATTGGAGGTCTTATTGCAACCTTCGTTATTCCCAATGTTAAATATCTTGACCTGTCCAAAGTATTTGGTAGTATATGGTATTTGTCAGCATTGGTCGACGGTGGATTAATGCTAGCATTAGTTCGAATGTCTCCCTTAGCATTTTCTGCTAGGTAGAATACATTCTCTACAATATTACTATGTCTAATTTTTGCTTTATTGTTGAGTGCTTCGAGAGAACAAGATTTCCACGCTGAATATTTTCTTAAATTCTTGCACAGGCCTACACCCTTCAATGGTCCTGAAAGTCTTAACTATTTACCTAACAACTCTAGCAGTGTTAAATGATTATTGTACAGATGGGTTGCAATGCAGTTTCGTTCATGGTTGGCATCGGTGCTCGAGTGTTTGATCCTTGTTCGGTGCTTTGTTCCATGGTTCTGGTTCTTGTTTGATTCAACTTTGCAAAGTTGAGGTCCTGCAATTGTAGTTCAAGCTCTTCGTGGTTGTTCACTGGTTTGTTTTTTTTCAACTTTGCAAGTCGTTGGACCTGTTGTCGCGGTTTGTAGTTTTTGGGGCTGAGCTCTTGTCGTCCTTTGTTGACGGGTAAGTTTCCCTGTTGTTTTTGTTTTTCAATGGTGGCAGTCCCACCATATTTGTCTATGCTCTTAGTTTCTGTTCCTGGAAAGCATGTGTCTTGCAATGCAGAGGGATTTATGAAAAGTAGTTGGGAGCCATCAGAATAGGGAACCATTGGGCATGATCTGTACGTAGGGTATGCTTTCATTCTATGGGTGGGAACACTGCGTCTACATGTTCTATTTCTGCTGAGTAAAGTTATTGTCTATTTTATTTCTCTATTTTCTTGTCATTTGCTGTGGGGACTAGGGGGGATTGAAGTTGAGAAGAAGAAGGTTCAAAGATACATATAGGAATTGGTGCCCTGCTTTGTTTTTTTTTTCCTATTTTGCTACCTTTTATTTTTTTCTCCTGCTTTTCTCTATTTTCATAGAAAGTGAAACTATGTAGAAAATAGCTTCAAAGTGACTGTTGAAGAGACGAACGAGGTAATAGATCTTGATTCGTACAAAATAGCTGCACAATCCATTGTACATAATAGCATTGACGTGGTTTTTCATAGCAATGCGCTTTTTAGATTGGATGCATTCTCATATATTGTTGGGGATTGCCTTTTTGATACATTCTAGGTTCTATTGCATTTCCGCTATTCATCGACAGAGTTGCGCAATGGATTGATAGATTATTTCTTGACCTATTTTAAAAATGGCGATGTCAAGGCTTTGCAGTCCTATGAATACAAACTGGAATCTGATTTTCTTTGGCAGTTGCATGGAATACAAGATGTCAGTACGTATTTTTAAAAAATGTGGTTGTTTGGATCTCCCGTTTTGCCTCTGCATGAGAGGGGACTTTGGGGAGATACATTTTGTATACGATGGCTGTCTAACTGGATGAATATACCAGTTGCCATTTGGTCATTGACAAGAAAAACAAGAGATCAACTATTCAATAAAACTGCATCTGACAATCCATACTGCATCTTGTTCCATGATGCCAATGCCCTCAGTGGACATTATGAAGCACCGGTGTACATAAAAATGTCCATATGAAATATAGAAGGTCCTTGTATCTACTTGTCCATTATTTGCAAAGACCTTCAATTGTAATGCAAAGGGATTTTGCATGCCATAGATTTCCATGGTTTACAGCTGGCAACAGATGTTGTGTCTAGCTGTGGAGATAGTTTGTTCAATGCAATTTGATGTTTGGTACCAACATAATTCGATGTTCAGTCACTGTGACTTTACACTATACATTCCTTTTGCAATGCAATTATAGGCAGCAACCAACAAGCTTTTAGGTGCTTTCATTAGCACCTTTGTCCATATCTCGTAGAAAATATGCCGACAGTTGGAAGATGGCAAGAATACCTTGTGAACATGGTGCTTCCATATGAAAAAGGGTGTATGGAGGGTTGTAGATTCTGTTTGCAATGGTTGTCTGTCATATTCAGGGTTAATATCCAGGTGTGGTTTCCCTTGCTAGATGCCACTGTCCATTCCTGAGTTATTGATTCAAATTGCGATCGAACAATTGACATCCTTTCGTTGAAAACATATACAACACATATCCATTATGAACCTTTGCTTGCACATATCGGTAGTTCAAGGTTGATTTTCCATGCCACCCAAAGAACATCGATTTTGCATACACGTGGAATGTTTTTTTGTGAAAATGAAGGTCCTTCGAGTTGCGATATGGGAAGACAGGGCTTGAACAAAAAAAACATGTGTAAAATTCATGACAATTGTGATGAGGCCATAGATGGCTTAGAGAAAAAACGTAGAGTAAGTTATCACAATTTGAAAAAAGTTATTCGTCAAATTCGCCCGACTTCTGATAAGGTTATAGAGACCTTTAACAAAAAACATAAAGTAGTTTCTCAGAAACTGGGTGAAAGTGAAATTCATCCCAGTTGCCACCATCTCATCTTGCCCTTGGGAAAGAAACGTAGACTAAGTTACCACAACTTTAAAAAGGTCATGCACGAGAGAAAAAAATACATTGGTACACTTCCTTTTAGAGAGAAACTCGCATATGACAATGTAAATAAATTTGGTCATGTAGAACAAAGCATAAACAGGTGGGATTGCATATTCCAGAATGGTGATGCAACTGTACAAATTCATGATCTATAAGAAACACCATGCAGTAGTAGCAATGAAATGCAAGAAACAATTTCTAGGAACACTTCCCTGCAAAAGAAAAATGCAAGACAGAACTACATGAAACAAATTAAAGACACTCCTTCCATTGCATGTGCAATTTGTGAACAATTGATTTTTTCAAAAAATAGTAAGACTTTCACGCCTGATTTGCAAGAAGAATACCTCCGCTTGACAACCCACGATAAACCATTTTCCAGTGCGAAAGTTTGTCTTCCATGCAAACGATCGCCTGAAAATTGAAAACTACCACAGTTTGCAACCCTTGACCGAATAAGATGTAATACAACACTAGCAGATGTAAGTGCACTTATGGAACTCAAGCAGAGACTTGTGTCTCTGCGAATTGCATTTTCCGAAATTAGACCTTGGGGCTATAAACGACCCTAGATGGGCTTAACATGATCAATTATTAATGTGCTTGTTCAGCTAGACGTTGTGCAAAAAGTGTTGCCACAATCTATTAACAATACAATTACAATCGTTATGGCTCTGAAAAGATGCTTGCGATACAAAAATGTCTATCAGATAGGAAAAGTGTGTGTGCATGCTGTTATGAAAGCATTAAAGGAATTATGTTCCAAAGCCCTGTACAAAGCAAAGAACATTTATATAAATGCCAACTGGAACATTTTTATTGCAGAAGAATATGGCAACTCTCCAGATTCTCTTGAAAATCCTAATGATTTTGATGCAAGTGATCAATCAGATAATGAAACAACTGGTGAAACATTGGTGCATGGATTCACTGATTGACAGTGTATTCGTGACTTGCAAGACAAAATTGTCAAAATTGCACTTGCCGAGGGGCAACATCCACTTGGAATATTCAAGGACAAATTCGCTGAGGAAATGAACTTTCCAACGCTCTTATATGGTGATCAACGTGGCACTGATATTATTGAACGATTCAGTTATCATAAAATAGTTCAATGGGAGCTGCTACATTCAAGCATTTGCTTCTCCTTTCACATAACAAATTTGTTTTTCAAGACAATGCACATAATAATCAAGCAAGTTCCGTCTTGCATGTGGGTCCAAATAAGAAAAGGCCAGTTACAAGGAATAAAGTTGTTCGCAAAGGATGTGAAGTACAAAGTTAACCTAGAAAAAATTCTGAAATCTAATATTGGATACATAGATTTCAAGAACATCTGCACCTCTCCTGACTATTTGCAACAAAACGAAAAAAATATTTTTGCAATGATCCGGAAATTAGGCTCACCAACATTTTTCATCACATTTACAAGTGCAAAGCACTGCTAGGATCCATTGGTGGCTGCAGTATCTGACCTGCATAAGAATAGGAAACATAAAAAAGAAAACGATACACTGGAAAATAGCGACATTAACTACCTCTTAAGAAAAGACCCGGTGAAATGTACTCGCTACTATAGACATAGGATAAATGATTTGAGACAATTGATATGCCATGATGAAACATTTTTTGAAAAAATATCGGACTACTTTTTTGTCACTGAATTTCAGAATAGGGGAAATGAACATGACCACACACTATTGTGGATAGAGGATGCACCAGTGTATGGAGCTGATAACAATTCAGAGATCAAACAATTTGTGGATAAATACATAACATGCAACATAGATCATTTGGATCCAGAACTTTTGAAAGTCCATAGACATTACCGTACAAGAAGTTGTAGAAAAATTAAAAACTCACATTGCAGATACAACTTTCTCGTGCCACCAATGAGAGCTACAAGAATCATAGAGCCAGTTAGTATAGAGGAAAATGTTGTTGTTGAGAAATCTAAATCCTTGTTCGCATTTATAGAAGAAGGGGTATTCGACGAAATGATGAGCTTTGATGCCTTCTTGACACAGGTAAATCTTTTAGAAGACGAGTACATCCAAGCCATACAATGTACACTTAGGCAACCAACACTTTTCCTTAAATGCAAACTCTCCCATATTTGGAACAACAGTTTCTCCAAGGATATGTCAGTTATGTGGAAAGCAAATACAGATGCACAGTACATGCCAAATTAATATGTTGCAGCATCATACTGTACCTCGTATATGATGAAGATTGGAAAATCTATGAAAAGTGCCTTCAGAAAAATATGCAAAGAACATGAAAGAAGTCATATTGATGTCATACAAATGATATGCACACTTGGAAATACATTGCCTAATCTTCAACAAATGTCTGCTCAACAAGAAGTTCACATTGCACTTTCCTTGCCCCTCACTTGTAGTTCAAGAAAATGTGTCTTCATAAACACATCTCCACTTGAAAACTGCACATTTGTCCTTAAACCATTGGTTTTGCTGCAACAAGAGCTCGACAATTCAGAGGACGTGGTATGTCTCTCTATTATTGATTATTACATCCAACGTCCATCTCCTATTAGGAATATCTGTAACGACCCTTCTTAAATAGATGTATAGTATTATTAATTATAATTAATTTAATAATCTAACTGTCCTAAAAAGTTAGCTAAACAATAATTATTTCTTAAATAATATTAACTAATTAATTATTATTAATTACTTGTTCATGTCTGTCAAGGATTAATTAATTATTAATTGACTCATTAATTAATTGAGTAAAGAATTAAAAGGGTTAATAAGATTAATTTGTTAAAGACTTACGTATACGGGAGGGGATAGGACATTAAACATACGGATAAGATATTAATAAGGGGATAAGATAAGATAATAAATACAAGGGGATAAGATAATAAATAAATGGATAAGGAAATTAATGAAAGGGAGAGTCGGTGAAGGGGGAATATGATGGGGAGAGTCTTACGGTGGAAGGCATTCTTTTGGGGGGGGGAAGCATTTTAGAGGGGGACAAGAGTACTGATTTTGTGGCTTAGCTTTTCTGGTTCTGTGGTAAGAGTTCTGCAGTCTTTGAGTATCATTGCAGGGGGCACCGGGTTGCTAGGGGTTTTGGGCACGAGGGCCAGGATTCCTTTCGGTTTCCTGGAGCTAGGGAGCCGGACAGGATGCTCCTAGCTGGCTGGGAGGATAGTCGGTTTGGGCAGAGTTCGTCAGCGCATCAGGCAACAACAAAGCTACAGGCTGGACAATCGGGTCAATGGACAACAGGCTGGACAACTGGGTCAATGGAGAAATTAGCATCAGGAAGAGGTAAATTTGTATTATTCTGTTAAGTAATTTTTATTATGTTATGAAATTGTTGTTCATTAATTAATTTAACATGCTTATATGCTGGATTAAAAGAAATTACTGAGTTTTCTGCGTAGAAGTAGAAGTTTATTGTTTCAATTTATGGATTTAATAGAATTTAGTTAATTTAGGTCACTACACATGGTATCATAGCCCTGGTTCAAAATATGGAACTAAGGGCCTACCTACCTACCTACCTACCTACCTACTAGGGTTGCTACAACGCAGTTTTTTGACATAAGTTTTCGAAATATAAGGGAACAAAAGCATCGTGAACAAAATCTCACGCACACAAGTAGAAATAATCGACATGAACATATCATGTCCAGAAAACCTTGCAAACGTTGCACCAGTATAAGACTCCATGAGCCACAATTTACATAAAATTTTATAGGAAAAATCCATTCAACACTGAATCTTACCCGCATTACCGAAATTCTTAACCTATTCACAATCAAAATATAAATACACTAGGCTCATACAGAGTAGTTTGCTGTGAAGGAAAAATCAAAATCTTTCCAGGCAATAATTGGAAAACCAACATGTAAATCACACAAATATCATCCAAGATTTGCACAAAATATAAAGCATCTATGATCCTCAACGGAAAAACAATAGATTACACAATAAACATATAAATAAATAAACTCATAGTTGACCAAATATTACTGCGAAAATACACAAAATTCCAAAGAATTCGCTATGGATGCAAGGAAAAGACACGAAATCGTCAGATTCGTTCAAAAATATGGAGTAATCACAATTTAAAGGTTATTAAGATGACGGACCAAAATCATACACATAAATAAACTGTGAAACAAAAATAGCCCAAGAAAACACAAAATCGCTTCAATTTTGAAAGAATATAAAGCATATAAGCCCGACATACCAAAATTCACGCAATCCACTGCTGACAGTGAACGAATTCTTAAAAAAATTAACAATATATTTCAAAAATTAACAGAAAACTCCCAAATTACCGGCCTTAACACCAAATTACACAACCCTTCGTAAAATACCTTTCACAGGGCCAAAAACTGCAAACTTCAAACACACAGACGGATCAGATTCTGGAGGAAAAAAATGAAGTACGTACGTAATTTTAAATGAACCTTTCTGAAAAGAACAAAATGCAAGCGGTATGGACCAAAAGATTTTGCCAAGTTCCAATAGCTAGAATGATAAAATACTATAGGTACTCTTCGTTCCTATAGAGAAAAAAAAAACCAGCACAAAGATGAACAAGATTGTTTTCCAAAATCATATAGCTAGAACTGCACAACAAGCCCATTCAAACACACAACTAGCGTACTGAAAGAAATACTTCTAGTCAAAGTGAATTTATATGTGGTACATTCGCAGGCCAGGGATATGTTGAACAAATCCGGGGAGGATAATTATAGGTTGCTATCATATTTACAATTGGAATCCCAAAATACACTTGTGCATCCTGCGGAAACCATAACCAAACTCTGAGTCCTCATGTTAAAGAACAAGTCAACACATAAGTTACCACCGCAACACGCTAACCATATGCACCATAGCCCATGCAAGAACCAAGCCTCTTCATTCAACATGTCTCTACAATACAAATGTCCAACCAAATCCACGAGTAAGCACTTCCCACAAGTCATACACAAAGCACCAAAGACCAATGATCAAATGCCAAGATACCCAAGAAAAATCTTAATGCACAACGCGTCTCTACACTCGTAGGACCACCGCCCAAGCATAGCACCAAGTCATACAGGAGAGTAGCCCAAGAGAGGCATAATGTGCTCACGATAAACAAGCCATCATAGAGTGCCCAAGCGCTATGCACCATACCACATGCAAGAAGAGCTACGAAGAGGAGGGGAATAATTCCCATTGCACTATGCATATTCACATAACCCTCCATACCAATGTGCCACCATATGTCATTCTGTTTCAGCAGACTACATAACATTGTCAATTGTAATACGCAGGCTTCAATGCTTCCAGGTCAGTTGCTAGCTTTCGAATGGGCTCCTCTCTGGACTGTTCTTTTACTCCCATATTTGTCTCTCTGTTACCAAATATATCCATCTATAGTCTATATTGTGCTACCTTCTCTTTTGGCCACTCACTGGGGTTCTCTAGGCCATGGGTTTCGACAACATTTGAAACCAGCGAGGGTATTGGCACTGCAACGGGCAGAGATACCAACAATAGAACTAGGAGGGATGCTCAACAAGTAGCATCAAATCCATAAATGAGGGTAAAGGAAATCAATAAAATGGGGGTAAAGTCACAGGAACCAAGCCCGCCAACCATGCGGCAAGCCAGTGGGAAGAGCCCATGAGGGCTTCTACATATCACAACCCGTCCCAGCCCAGCGCAAGCACAAGACAAGACATAAACCCACCATACACAGAGCACAATGTTGAACTGTAAAACCCAAGTCACACACAACCAACGCTAGGTGCCAAGCACAAATGCCAAACCTCAACAAAACACACACAAGTCAAGCCAGCCGCAAAAAAACAACAACACACATAATACTAGCTCAGTGCCAAATCCAGCGACCAAGTGCCAAGATAAGCCACTGAGGAATGAGGGAATGCGCCACTGTGCTAGACGTGCCCTCCATTCCTAGAGCATGAGTTACCAGGGTCGACCTAGCAGGGAGATGGCTATGGCCGCCGACGTCATTCTTCACCCTGAACGCTTAAAAAAAATGAAATGTAAAGAGGAGAAGGTTAGGGTTTGAAGAGATAAAAATGAGGAGTATGCATAGGGTTGTGGGTAGTGTTGATCGAGGCAAAGGGACACATGGGCCTCATGCGAGGACCCACGATGCGTGTTCCATAAATCTTATTATTTTGTTTTATTTTATTTTTATTTTATATATTTACTTTTACATATTTTTATTACATAGGGTATATATTTTCATATTCATTTATTGTTTTACGTTAAATTAAATTGAATTAAAGAGATTCAAATTTAAATTAATTTATATCATATAATTTAAATCTTTAAATGATTAAATAAATGAGTTAAGTTAATTTTAAGTTAAGTTAAGATTAATATTAATTAATCTTAAATAAGTTAAGCTAATTGTAAGATTAATATGTTTAAGTTATAATATATCTTTTAAATTAAAGATTTAAACATATAGTATTAGGGTGTAAATCACCTTACTTAGTTTTAAAGAAAAATTTTAAAAGACTTAGACGAAGATAAAAGGGAGGGGGCTCAAGGCCACCCCCATATGGCAATAGAATCGCACCAAGGACAACAGCCGCGTGGATTTTAATGGCACGGAGTGGAGCGTCTCGTTCATCCCCAATGACGTAGGCAGGTCCATGGCCATTTCAGGGGACAACTAGTAGGGGCAGGGGTTCTTGGGGAAGGAACCCATTTCAGAGACAGTCGTAGAACAATGCGCAGGTTCGATCCCGTGTTACATGTTGGGGACGTGGAGGACACCGTTACCAACGTGACTGCCCAGAGTTACAATCAGGATTATGGATAGACAAGGAAAGGCCCCGATGGGAAGAGCAAGTGGAAGCCACCAGATTTACATAGCGGTTAATAATCACCAGGCATAACATCAATCCACGGTGGTGGAGTCAATAGGTACACTAAATCATACCAAGGTTAAGATTTTATTTGATTCTGGTGCTACAGATAGTTTCATTTTTCCATCTGCATTAGAAAAGAGTGGGTTGGTAGCCTACAAGCACGATGAGTTTAAACAAGTCGAGATGGCTTCGGGGGAAAAAAAAAGCAGTAGAACCTAGTGTTGATGATGGTATAGTAGACCTGGGAGTGTGTACTACCATGTTGAAGGTATGCGTCACTACTCTCGGGGCGTATGACTTAATCATTGGAATGGATTGGTTAGCGGCTCACTGAGCCATGGTAGATTGTTTTGCATAAGAGGGTGCTTTGTGTCGACGACAGAGGAAGGCCAGTAGAGATCCAGGGGTACGGATAAAAGTGTCATTACGCTTTATATCAACTATGAAGGTTAAGTGATGCTTGAGACAAGGGTGTTGATTATATGTAGTGGAAGAAGTGAATGAAAGGAAGGGACCCTCAGAGGATCAGTACCCGGTATTCTCAGAACTTAAGCATGTTTTTCCGAACAAGTTACCAGGGTTACCTCCTAAGAGGGAGCTTGATTTTACTATTGAGCTAAAACCTGGTGTAGAACTAATCTCCAAGACTCTGTATCGGATGACAGCGTCGGAACTTGGTGAATTACAAATGAAGTTAAAAGAGTTACTGGACATAGGGCTAATAAGGCCCAGTGTCTCACCTTGGAGGCGTACTAGTAATTTTTGTAAAGGAGAAGGATGGATCCTTACGAATGTGTATAGAATACAGAGACTTGAACCTTGCTACAGTGAAAAATAGGTACCCAATGCCACGAATATATGACCTTTTCGATCAGATGAAAGGAGCAGCGGTATTCTCAAAGATCGATTTTCGATCAGGGTATCATCAGTTAAGGATTAAGGAAGGTGATATCCCAAAAAAACTGCCTTCCGAACTCGGTTTGGACATTACGAGTTCGTCGACATACCTTTCGGATTGACCAATGAACCAACAATATTCATGAGCCTCATGAATGACGTATTCCGGAAGTACTTAGATCGATTTGTACAAGTCTTTCTAGATGACATCCTCATGTATTCCAAGAATGAAAGAGAACATGAGGAACACTTGTGAATAGTGTTGTCCTGCCTTAGAGAGAACAAATTGTATGGGAAGTTGTCCAAGTGTTCCTTCTTCCAGAAAGAGATTCACTATTTAGGTCATATCATTTCCGGTGAAGGAATCTCTGTGGACCTAGAAAAAGTAAAGGCCATTATTGAGTGGCCAGTGCCGAAAAATTCCCATGAGGTGAGAAGCTTCATGGGGCTAGCAGGTTATTACCGGAGATTTGTGGAAGGATTCTCAAAATAGCGAAACCCATCACCACTTTGGAATGCAAGGGGGTCAGGTATGAATGGATAGAAGAATGTGATAGTGCATTCATTGAGCTTAAAAGGTTACTAACCAGTGCGCCAATTCTATGAGTATCGGATATGGAAAAGGACTTCACAGTCTGCACAGATGCCTTGAAGCAAGGGTTGGGGGGTGTGCTAATGCAGGATGGGGGAGTGATAGCCTATGCGTCAAGGAAGTTGAAGAAACACAAAGATTTATACGCGATTCATGATTTAGAGTTGGCAGCTGTAATGCTAGCTCTGAAAATTTGGAGGCACTATCTTGTGGGGCAAAACTTTGAGCTCAAAATGGACCATCAAAGTTTAAAACACCTCTTCACTCAAAGAGATCTGAATGCCAGGAAAAGGCGATGGAGTGAGTTTATAAGTGAGTATGATTTTGGTATTTTGTACATCAAGGGAAAGGAAAATGTGGTCGCAAATGCCTTGAGTAGGAGACCATGTATCTTCTCCTTAGTAACCTTAAAGGTCAATCTAAGGGAACATGTGTTGACGCAACTCCAAGGAGACAGTTGGTATTTAAAGGTTACTTCAAACCTCCAGAGCAGGAGGCAGTTAGATCCAAAGTATGAAGGATATAGTCTGGAAACAGATGGACTGTTAAGATATCAAGGAAGGATGTACATCCTTGAGAATGGGGATATTCGAAGCATCATACTGAAGGAAACCCATAGAGCACTTTATTGTGTGCATACGGGTGTGAAGAAGATGTATGCAGATATAAGGAAACTCTTCTTCTGGGTAGGCATGAAGCACGATGTAGTCCATTTCGTTGCCAAGTGCCTAGAATGTCAACAAGTGAAAGCCGACCACCATCACCTGGCATGCCTCCTACAACCACATGATGTTCCTATGTACAAGTGGTAAGTCATCTCTATGGATTTTGTTGTGGGGTTGCCGCTCACATCAAATAGACACAATGCCATTCTTGTGATAGTTGATAAGTTAACCAAGAGTGCTCATTTTATTTCATTTAGAGATACTTACGATGTCACTGATGTGGCACGTGTGTTTGTAAGCGAGGTTATCCATTTGTATGGGATACCTAAGAAGATAATTTCAGATAGGGTTTCTAGATTCACTTCTAGGTTTTTGACAAGTTTGCAGTCAGCGTTGGGGACTCAGTTGAACTTAAGCACAACTTATCATCCTGAAACTGATGGAAAAACTGAGAGAGTAAATCAAGTCATGGAAGACATGCTCAGGATGTATGTCTTGGATAATCAAACCTAGTGGGAGAAGAACCTACCTTTGGTAGAGTTTGCCTACAATAGTAGTTTTCATAGCTCCATCGAAATGCCACCCTATAAAGATCTGTATGGAAGTCCATGAAAAACACCATTGAGTAGGGATAGACTAGAAGACTGAGTAACCATTGGGCCATAATTGATTCAAGAGATGGAGGAACAGGTGATTGAGATTAGGCAGAGACTAAAGGAAGCACAGGATAGGAAGAAAAGTTATGCAGATGCACACAGGACCGAACGAAGTTATGAAGTGGGAGACCAGGTTTTCATTCGTATCAGGCCTAATAAGAGTACCATACGGTTTGGGAAGGGGACAAATTTGTCACCTCGATTTATAGGACCGTTTAGAATCCAAGAGAAAATTGGACCCGTTGCCTATCGTCTCGTACTACCACCCCACTTGCATAAAACTCATAATGTTTTTCATGTATATGTTTTACGTCACTATGTTGTTGATGAATCACCTAAACTAAATTGGAAGGAATTGCAGGTATCGGATGTGGGAACTCTCACGGTAGAACCATTATGCATATTGGACCGTAGAGTCCGATAGCTCAGGAACCATATGGTAGACCAAGTTAAGGTCCAATGTGACAAGTATAGTCTAGGATGTGTTACTTGGGAAGATGACGAGACACTACGACGAGACTATCCCTCACTTTTCTTTTTTTTTCTGACCACCTCGAGAATATGTTTCTCAACGGTTGGATGTATGCAACACCACCTTTTGACTTAGACAACTAGGATTACCTGAGGCCTATATACTTTATTTTCTAGTCACAATGAAACTATTAAGTGATACACTTAAACTTTAAATGTATGAACTTTTATGAATGATTAAATGTTATTGATGATGATGTATGTAATGCGATCTATTATGTGAATGTAAATTTTACGAATGTTTAAATGTTATTGATGATGATGTATATGATGCGACATATTGTGAGAATGTGAATTTAATGAATGTTTAAATGCTATTAGGATGATGTTGGATATGATGCAATCTATTTTGGGTAAATGATAATCTTATGAATGGGTGTCGAAATTGAATTATGGGATATTATGAGATCTATTTCTAACTGGAAAAATTTGATGTTAATTTATCGGTACAGGGATACCAAATTGAAATGATAATAGTATGCAATTACATGATGATAATGCATAGAAATGTATGAGTTTGTGTACAGACTAATCTACAGGTTATGGGCTATGAAATAGCCAAGGGATAATGATGATGAAATTGGATATCATGACCACTAGCCATTATGGTATGAATATTGTATGTGAAATTATATTGGTTTGGATGCATTGCTATGATATGTGGACCAGTGCAGGATTTCAGGTGAAGAGATTGCCCAAAACTGAATAAACGATGACAAAACCCCTAGCAACACAGTGCCACTGTATATTCCATTGTAGGGTGTGGACCCTAGTTATTATTAGGAGGGGTGGAGGAATTTCCCACCATGTATCCTCTGAAACCTGAAGTCATGAGAGGACGGTGTTAGTTCACGCTCCCCAAGACGTGTGATGATGATTGTTCGATTCCTGCTAGGGAATTTTGGTCGAGATAGAGACACTTCCACTTTCGGGTTCTATTTGGAGTTAGGTCAATATAGTTGACGCTCCAAGATATTCTACCAGAGGAAGGATAGGAAGGGAGATGGAAGTAGGTTAGGGAGGAAGGATGAGTAGTAATAGTTGAAAAGGTATGGAGATTTTTCTGATGGTAGAATTTAATGTTTTCCCTTCTAAAAAGAAAATGTGTATATATGAATATTTATAATTTCGTAACTAAACCATAGTTGTCTAAATAAAATTGTTGAACCAGATAATTGTAATTAAATGATTTTTCAAACATTTAATTAGCTTATTCTCTGTTATAAAAGACTAGTCTTGTTGATTGGATTGGATGCATACATAAATTACTAAAAGGTGATAGTTATTGATTATTAGTACATGCACAAGACTTGTATGTACTAGATACAGATGCATTTCTTATACATATACACTAGTATGTATGAGTTTTCTTGACTTACTTACTGATAGTGTCGGTTAATTGTTATGAATGTGTGAACCATGTTTCTTTTCCTTTGTGCCATAAGATACCTTAACTTCGGGATGAAGTTTCTTGAAGGGTGGGTGTATGTAATGACCCTGCTTAAATAGATGTATAAGATTATTAATTATAATTAATTTAATAATCTAACTGTCCTAAAAAGTTAGCTAAACAATAATTATTTCTTAAATAATATTAACTAATTAATTATTATTAATTACTTGTTCATGTCTTTCAAGGATTAATTAATTATTAGTTGACTCATTAATTAATTGAGTAAAGAATTAAAGGGGTTAATAAGCTTTATTTGTTAAAGAGTTACATATACGGGAGGGGATAGGACATTAGACATACTGATAAGATATTAATAAGGGGATAAGATAAAATAATAAATACAAGGGGATAAGATAATAAATAAATGGATAAGGAAATTAATGAAAGGGAGAGTCGGTGAAGGGGGAATATGACAGGGAGAGTCTTACAGTGGAAGGCATTCTTTTGGGGGGAGGAAGAATTTTGGAGGGGGACGAGAGTACTGATTTCTTGTCTTGGCTTTTCTGGTTCTGTGGTAAGAGTTCTGCAGTCTTTGAGTATCATTGTAGGGGGCAGCGGGTTGCTAGGGGTTTTGGACACGGGGGTCAGGATTCCTTTTAGCTTCCTGGAGCTAGGGAGCCGGACAGGCTGCTCCTAGCTGGCTGGGAGGATAGTCGGTTTGGGTAGAGTTGGTCAGTGCATCAGGCAGTAGAAAAGCAGCAGGCTGGACAACCGGGTCAATGGACAATAGGCTAGACAACCGGGTCAATGGAGAAATTAGCATAAGGAAGAGGTAAATTTGTATTATTCTGTTAAGTAATTATTATTATGTTATGAAATTGTTGTTCATTAATTAATTTAACATGATTATATGCTGGATTAAAATAAATTACTGAGTTTTCTGCGTAGAAGTAGAAGTTTACTGTTTCAATTTATGGATTTAATAGAATTTAGTTAATTTAGGTCACTACAATATCTTCTTAGCATAATTCGTATCACAATACAAAACAAATGGTCCAGCCATATCAAAAAGAAAAAAACCCTATGTCATACGATTTGTCAAATACAACAAACATTGTGACTATGAAAACTATTGTAGAGAAAAACTGTTGTTGTATGTTCCGTTCGATGAAAATGAAGAGACATTAATGCATAACTTTTGTACATGGGAGGTTTCATATCTTGCGTTTGAGACTATGGTGCACATCAATGAAGCTAGATTTACCTACAATGTTAATTCAACATGGGGTGATCTAGAGGTTTCACTTAATCACCTAGAAAACCCTGGCGATCATGATGACACATTCAAAGACCCAAAAACAACCAGAACTGCTTCCGAGTCCTATGACTTACAAGAATATTTGCATCATCCTCCAGCGGATGGAAGTGAAAAATGTATCAATCTTGGTTTCCAAGTTAAAAAACATTCTTTCCTAATTGAAAATAATGAATACCACAGAATAATACGTCTGCTGAATCGTGAACGATGAACAATTGTAAAGGATATTGCTCTTAAAAAATTGTTGAACATGAACAGTCCTGTGCAAGTGTTCCTTACAGGTGGAGCGGGAATAAGCAAGACATTCACAACAAAAGAATTGTTCCAAATGCTTATACGAATCTATGATTCAAACAATTCCTCTGATCCTATGAAACCAAAGGGCCTAATAGTTGCATACACAGGAAAAGTTGCATACAATGATGGTGGAACAACAGTCCACTCTGTATTTTTAATGCCTTTTAACAAGTCACAGTTTCTTCCACTTATCATGGAAATGTTGGATACATTCTCTAATATTTATGAGGAACTTGTCTTTATAGATGAAGCATCTTTTATTGGGAGTCGGTTCTTGTATTACATTGACAGTCGACTAAGAAGCATAAAACATGTGTAGATGAAATACTTTGGAAACATTGACATGATATTCTGTGGGGATATTTACAAGGAACATCCCATCCAAGATTCTTTGATATTTGAACAACCCACGGTGAACATGGAAATAGTCACCCATGACTTCTGGAGAGACAATATTAAATTCTTTGAGTTGCATACTACAATGCGCCAAACAGATGAAACATTCATTGCAATACTGAATAGAATGTGCACCAACAGCCAAACACATGATGACTTGACCCATATCAATTTGAGATGCTTTCGACCTGCACCAACAGACCCAACATCCCCTTACTTGTTCTACAAAAATAAGGATGTTGCAAACCATAACAGCCGAATTCTCTCCCTAATGCCTAGCGATGATATCATCATCAATTCCATTGACCTGGAAGAAGACAACCATGGAAATGTGCCACAACATGAACATTCAGTCACTTTACCTTTGCTGCTTGTCGTCAAATTAGAAATGTTGGTTGAAATATATGCCTGCAACTATGATTCACAGGATGGCTTTGTGAATGGTGCAGATGGAATACTCAAAGGCTATACAAAGACAGAAAAAGTGGATGTCCTTTGGATTAAGTTCCATGAACCACATATAGGAAAGCGACAATCAAGAAAGTTGTCTTATCTATATACTTCAAATACTGGAAGCGATTGGACACCTATTTTGCGAATATCGAAGCCAGTATCAACATCAGCAAAGACATGTCAACTGAAGATTCGAAAACAGTTTCCGATTAAACTTGCAAGTGCATGTACAATCCATAGATCACAAGGACTAACACTTGATAAAGTTGCTTTTCAGCTTGCTGGAATTCGGATACATGGACTTGTCTACACAACATTGTCCCGTGTTAGAAGCATAGAGTCCTTGTATTTACTAAGTCCTCTCACAAAAGATAACTTCAAAGTGAAACAAAAAGTTGATATTGAAATGGAATGAATGAGGACCACCACAAAATGGCAACTGCATTATGATTACCAATCCATACAAACAAATTCATCCGTGTCAATTCTCTCACTTAACACATGCAGATGATAGTCTGTGCTTGCAAGAAACACACATGGCATTATGCACACAGAACAAACAATTCCAAAATCACAATTTCATATCAAGTTACATTACACATGGGGTCATGATACTGGTGAAAAAACATCTTCCAATTTTGGACCATATACATATCGAAGAAAACAATGTTGAGCTGGTGCTTGCAAAAAAAATTTCTCATGAAACAAAAGTTCCAATAGTGAATCTGTATGTTTGTCCCCATGCAAGATTCTCCAACATAGTACATTTTATTTCCAATGCATTGACCCATTTCCATCTAAACGGACCCATTGTACTTGTAGGAGACTTCAATATCGATATGCTACAAAATATTGGTAGAACAAAAGAATTGGAAAACTGCATGTGCAAATATAGCCTCTGCTTTCTTATGAACAACACAGTCCATCTGCAAAATGCACTAATTGACCATGTCTAGTCCAATGTGCCCATTCCTCAATAAAATATGTTTGTCTTAGACACATATTGCTCTGATCGCAATACAATTGGTATTGCACTTGAATTATGACATATACATAAAAGTTATTGCAAACTCATATTTGTATGTTTCAAAGCATATCTATATCTCTAATTTGTACACACATCACTCTAGACGGTGTTGTACTCGAATTATAAAATTTACATTGTGCAGGAAAAAAAAAAAAGGTACATCCTCCCAAAAACTATTTCTGATTCTATTCAACGTATTCTATTTTTTTTTTTGTATATATACATAGTAGTTGCCTTTTTCTTAACATATGAACTTATGTTCATATATGTTTTTCTTTGTACTTTTGTTCATAGAAACATACAGGAAAATCATCGGACGCAAAGAACTCCTACCCACACACGTAGACCAAACCATGCAATGGTGCACCCTTTTCCTGCTCGTGTTCCACAGTAAACAATTTTTCGTTTACTTTCTCTGTGTTTGTCAAACTTATTTGCAACTATGTTTTTTTTTGTTTTTTCTTGTAGAGGAAACTACCTTGCATATCCGCCATCGAACAAATGCAATGTTGGACCGGCCACCCCCCAAGTCCACTTATGAATTTCTATATCTCCCAACCATAATAGCTATTTGCAGGAAATGAAACATTAGAGGCATATTGTGCAGCTCGCAAGTGCGCGATCCAAATAATGGCGTCTAAAATCTCAGCCACCCCGTAAGTCTGCCTATCAAATTGTATATCGTGGAACTGTATGTGCTATTTGTAGAACACAGAACAATAGAAGGCTTTTTTTGACCCCTCCTGCCCGAGAACCCACAAGTATGGAATGCAATATGGATACATGGTGTATAAAATATGATGTCGATACTTAATAAAGGTACATATCTAATTTTTCCTTGTTTCTACACACACCAGTCTAGTAACCACAGAGTTGGTGTTGCACATGAATTATGAAATATGCACTGGGAGTCAGACGGAGCCAAGTCTACAATCCAAATAAGTGGCTAAGTATGGAATAAGGGATCTGTGCATATTTGATATGTATTGCTCATTTCTTGGATCCCGCTAGCCTTGGAGTAGAATGTTGAGGCAGCTAGAACACAAACTCGCTTGTCAAATTATTGTCATAATCTATTTGTAAGTAACCTAGAAATAGAGCCCCGTTTTTTACCCCGCCAGCCTGAGAACCCGCGATCTAGAAACTGTCAATGGTCTATAAAATATAAGCCAACCTGCAAGTCCCCTTGTCTATTTGTATATAACGGAACTATGTGTGGTATTTGTATAACACCAAACAATAGAGGCATTTTTTTGAGCCCGCCCGTCTGAGAACCTACCATCCTGAAAGTGGAAAAATATGGAATGACATATGTACATTGCTTCGCTGAGAAATTCAGACCCATGCAGCGTCAACATTGTAAACTCATACGTTACATTATGCACTTTCACACTTGGCCATTCCTTCCTTGCTTGCTCTTCCTCGTGCCTGTCACCTTCGCATATCTGCATAATAAGAAATAGTGTTTATATATATATATATATATATATATATATATATATATATATATATATATATATATATATATATATATATGTCTTCTTTCTAAATCTTTAATGCTAATAGGTCATCGTGCATGCACCGTCTAAGCTATCATTGACATGTGCAAGGCTCGAGAAGTTCTACCATCAATGGAATTTATGCAAAGGCTTTTCTTATCCCTTCCCAGTCTTAATTTCAAATGCCATGGAATGTCATTCGTACGTGGCCAACTTGCTTCCTTCCAGAAACCTCCAATCTCTTCCAAGTCTTAATTTGAAATACCATGGAATGTCATTCGCACGCCGCCAGCTTGGTTCATTCATGAAACCTTCACTCCTTAAATGTTCTTTGCCGTAACTTCCACCTTCGCACTTCTAAGTATGCAATAATTAATCTTTAATTCTAACAGGTCATCATACAGTATGCATAGATAATGTCATTAATGAGGATATTTTCCATTCGTACGCATGGAAGCAATGTTTCTGGGGGATTATATTGTCCCCTCCAGTTCTTCATTTCAGGTAGCATCTGGAGCAAATCAACATTTCGACAAAATACTGGCACCGACTCTACAATAGTTTTGTAGAAATGCAATGAACATCTTCCTCATGACCGTCGTATGTAGAAGAAGGGAAAAAGAATTGCAGGGGAGGCAGAGTAGCTCAAAACTTACAGTGAAAACATGGATCTTGACGCTGATCTGGAAAGCATATTTTGCAACCTTGATCAGCGCGCAGACGAAATTCAACCTACCTTCTCAATGGACATGGTTGATACCCTAATTTTTTACGAAGATGAATCCTGCGTGTTCTAGAATGTTGTTTTTTAATTCGAATCAAAAAAATTAATCATTGAAACAAAATGTAAATAATAACCAAAGAATACATTGTTCGGAACTTGACCTGTCCAATATGCAGGCGCCCAAAATCTCACAACTTCACATGGAAACCAGATATGCTCTTCACGGTTATGTTGGACTCATTGAAGACGAAAATTCCAGACTAAAGAACCGCATTAAGAAATTAGATGAAGCTTTATTTCCTATGCCATTACTTCATAGTTCTTTGCAAATAGCAATGCCTTCTACTACGTGCACTCCTGCAACAAATATAAAAGGGTCCTCCAGCTTCCTCGCATCATGTAGAGGATATGTCGAGAAAAATATCAACAAAATAATGGAACTGATTACGAAGGCCTGGGAAACATCACAGAATATGGATTCCCTGGGGAGCAAGGCACAAAACTTTCTCCTACTTTTGCAGAGGGATTTAAAAAATGAAGAAAGCTTCTATGTGCACACGGTCATCCCTTTTTCCTTTCATGTCATAACATGACAGAGATCGGAAGAATACAACATGATCTCCCTTCCAATAAATGGCTCACTCAACTAGAAGCATGCTCGAAATAGAAAGTGAAAAATCTGTATGTCATCATGCAGTCATGTGAGCAAGCAATATCAAAGAAATAAACATTATTGACAAAGCTCACCAAAATAGACTTAGCAGGAAACACAAACAACTTCTAGGACCCCAGCTTAATCCTCAACTCGTTGGCGTCAACCAAGCAAGATTTTGATAAACAAGTTGATAATTTGAAATCCTTGTCTTTACAAAAATTTTATAGCATTATTGAATATCATGAACAAGAGGTACAGAATGCAGACATCGACGAAACTCTGTGCAAACTTTCAATTGATCTAAGCGAATTAGAAAATGAAGTTTTTAACATTCAAATCTACAATGACATCAACTTTGCCCCTTTGAGAAACTATATTGAAGAGAACTTGAAGTGGGTCATTGCCTAAATCGAACAGGGAAATGCATAGTTATTTCTTTGTGAATTCAGTTATTCCAACTTCTTTGAGTAGAAATCTATAGCAAAAAAATGATCTTACCATTTCTACTTTTAAGGTATTTCATTCTACCTTGTCCAACTCCTTTCCACAGTCCTATTTCTTGTACATATTTCTGTTATGGTATGCGGGAGCCCCAATCCCATTCTATATGACAAACGCATTTACATTTCCAGCGATATGTAACAAACTATTAATTTTTTCATATACACCAAATAAAACTATTCTTTTGTCTGCTTATATATTTGTGTTCCTAGATTTTTATCTTCAGCCATGCTGAATGTGAAGACATTTTGTTTTTCTCCGACCTGGTTATTTTCAAAATAAAGTATGAAATAAATCCCTGACTCAAATTTGAGATATCATCTTTCATATATATATATATATATATATATATATATATATATATATATATATATATATATATATATATATACGTTTCTTTAAATTTCCAAGAATATCTAAAAGGTTTCATTATTTTTTATATAATTGTCATGAAATTGTGTTCGCTACTTTTTTTGTACTCAAAACATCTAGACAATATGTCATTTCTTGGATCTTTACCACCTGTGTTTCATACTTTTGCCACAAAAGCCCTTAAAATTTAAATAGTTCGCAAATCCGGTTCTCAATTTGTATATCGCCAAACTGTGGGTGGTATTTAAAAAATTGCATATTTGGTATGTGTAATTTATACTCTCCAGGAACCTATAATTTGATACATTTCAAGTTCTTGTATCCACTAGCCCCTGTTTTAAAAAAAACTAATTCAGGAATGCTATTTATTTGGTCCTTTTGTCCACCACCCTTTGTAACAGATGTTGGAAATAGTACATGGAACAACAGAAGCTCCATTTTCAGGTCACCAACCCGAGAACCTGCGATCCAAAAAATGGACAAGTTTCGATTCAAGGTTCCCTCCATGCTCTATTTTGGGAATGCTAGTATTTTTCCTGCTTTTATGTGTTTGTAAAATTTCATAGATAATATGTACACAGAGTTACGTATTTTCTATGTATATTTTATGGTCTCCACGAACCTATAATTTCCTAAATTTCAGTTTCTTTTGTCGATGAGTGCCTGTTTTAAAGAAAAGTAATTCGCGAATGCTATCTATTTGGTCCTTTTGTCGACCGCCCTGTATGCCTATGTAAAGAAAAATGATTCGTGAATGCTAAATTTTTTTAACACAAGCCCCTTAAAATTCAAATAGTCTGCAACTCCAATTGTCAATTTGTATATCACAGAACTGTTGGTGCTATTTGTAGGACACAAACCCACAATCCAAAACCTGGTCAACTCAAGAACCCTCTCTTTTAAATAAACTAATTCAGTAATGTTTTTTTTTTCATGCTTATGTTAACCAGCCTATGTAACAAACATCAGTACTATGTTTTTTTCCTTTCTTTCTCCATGAGCATATGTAAAAAACAAAACTATTTCGGAAATGCTAAACTTGTTTTAATTAATTATAAACGATTTTATTTATATTAAAATAAGTTATTGAGTTTATTACTTCAATTTTCTTATTCGACACGAGCCTCTCCAAATTCAAATACTCTGCAAGTCCAATTGTCAATATGTATATCCCGAAACTCTACCTGGTATTTGTAGCACAAGGAACAACAAAATCCCGCATTTGAGGTCCATAGCCCGATAACCCGCCTAATTCCGCAACGCAAATTTTTTCATGCTTATGTTCACCAGCCTATGTAACAAACGTCCGTACTATTTTTTTTTCTTTTTTTGTCCACCGCCATATGTAAATAGGAAAACTGATTTCGGGAATGCTAAACTTGCTTTATTTAATTATAAATTATTTTGTCGATACAAAAATAAGTTATTCAGTTTATTATTTCCATTTGCTTATTCGACACGAGCGACTTCAACTTCAAGTAATCCACAAGTCTGACTGTCAATATGTATATCGTGGACCTCTAGGTGATATTTGTAGACCATGGAACAACCGATGCCCAATTTGCAACCCGCCAGTCTGACACTTCGCGATCCATAAATTTCAAATGGTCCACAAAACAACTTCACAATTTGAATATCACGAAACTCTCGATTCTATTTGTAGGCAACGAAACAACACAAGCACAATTTTTAGACCGCAACCCTGACAACCCAAGATGAAGATTCCATGCATGCTCTATATATCTACTTCATCAAATCACCCATGAACCAAAAACCCGCGATCCAAAAATTCAACTAGTCTGCAAAACTGCTTGTCAATTTGTATATCGTGGAAGTCTAGGTGCTATTTGTAGACCAAAGAACAACAGATCCACAGCCCAACAAATCGCGATCCAAAAACTAGCTAAGTCAAGAACCCACTCTTTTTAAGAAAACCAATTCGGCAATGCCATTGTTTTCATACTTATGTTCACCACCCTATGTAACAAACATCAGTACTATTGTTTTTTCTTTTTTTGTCCACCACCATATGTAAAAAGGAAAACTTATTTCGGTAACAACAGAAGCTCAATTTTCAGCACAGTAGCCCCAGAAATCGCGATCCAAAAATTCAAATAATCCGCAGGAGCGCTTGTCAATTTGTATATCGCAGAAGTGTCTGTGCTATTTGTAGACCACAGAACAACAGAAGCCCAATTTTCAGTCTAGCACCCGACAACTCGAAAACCCATGTCAATTTTGCACCAAACACTTCTCCAAGAACCTATGTAACAGATGTTACTACTAATTTTTTTGTGTTTTTTTTCCACGATCGTATGCAAAACATATGTTAAGAATACTCTTTTGTATACGATGCCCTTAAAATTATAATAATCCGCAAATCTGGTTGTCACTTTGTATATCGCGGAACTATTCTTTCTGCTTTTTGCCCATGTACCCATGTACTTCAACTCCCTGCCCATGTGTCTCCTGACTTTAACTTCAGCTTGCTCGAGGGAGCACACCATTACTCTAACTGCACCCTGCTCTGCCTTCACATCCTTTCAACAGAACTCGCTAGGCCTTTACTCTGTGCGTGCGACCATTTATGGAAACTCACCAGCTCCACATAACTGTTAAATAAAATGAACCCGCGACTTCGCCTACACGCCACTCCGTAATTGCTGGGTTGCATTGGTTATGTACCAAACATTAATAATTTTTGATAAATTTCAAATAAAACTAATTCAGGAATACCACGTGTACTGCAACTTGCTACCCACACGTTTACTCTGCATCCAACCTGGCAGGGACAACGCTGCCATGCATCACTTGTTTAAGTGACGTGAAGGGACTTAACATGTTAGGATTTTTTCATGAGATAATTCGTATTAAGTTGAACCTCCCAATGTATCATGTGATTACCCTAAAATTATTTCTTTTAATATGAATACATTATGGTGGCTTTCAAGCTAACAATTACAAGTAGAACTAAATCTTAGGTATAATGATAAAAAGGGGACAAACGTAAGATGTAACAAATGAACAATCGAAAGGAAAAATTTTGATGATAAGAAATTCCACTTAAATTGCAAGTTGAAATTGATTATGGGTTAAGGAGAGTATCCTCAAATGTTGTAATGATTGTGTAGATAGTCATCGAAATCATGCTAATTGTATTCTTAAGGAAGGAGTTATTGATAGGGTATGCACTTATTGTTAATTAATTACTTAATGTTATGTGAATGCTTATTGCTATTTATCTCGCGTTTAATGATACTTAATGATTTATTGTTATTCATTATGGTAAGTGTTATTGTTACTTAATTAGACATTGTGATTATTGTGGTAAGCATTTTATTGTTACTTAAAATGATAGTAATGGTATTATTAGGAGGGGAAATTTCGTTAGATGGCATTCTCTTAGCTTAATTTGAATCCTTATTTTTGGAGGGGGTTTCCATTGTCCTTACTGGTTCTCAAGCCAGTTGGGCCCTTCTCTTAAACCCTTAAATGGATTTTTAATTGATACTTGAAGTTCTCCTTTTATTTTTTAATAAAGATTGCTCATCCTTTAAGATAAGCTAGAGTTTTAGGTCATCTCTAAATTAATGTTGATTTAGGGTTGACTGATTATCTCATTTGCATCGTAATTTGATGAATATTTACTTGCGCCATTGATCATGTTGTAGTTTAATAATTGATTCCTTGTGCATTGGAATAATTATGGATGTACCATGTTCTAGCCTTGATTACTTGCACACATCTCATTAATGGTGACGCATGATGAGTTTAGCGACAAATGTACTTTTGTGCCTTAATATAAGTGGGTGAGTGATTTTCTATGTAATATTTCTCTTGCATGTTGAAATTTAGAAATTTGATCACTCTGGCGTTGTGATTAGATGTTATTTAATCTTGTGACATTACTTAAGTTGACATATTAATGTTCTATATGTGTTTACTCTTGCGTGCAACAACTATTCAAATGTTGATATGTGTTTAATAATGATAATGATTATCCTTGCACCATGGATTTTTGATGTTTTAGGATTGATGGATTAATGCATGGATGATTGTTGATTCTATTGTTTTAGCTAGTTTCTTGGTTGGGTATGCTATTTGGATGTAGACACCTCCTTGTTCCTCATAATAGTCTCTAGCCCTAAGACCTTAAATGGTTAAAATCAATTGGAATCTGGGTTTGAGTGTTTCTTATGTGTTCTAGAGGTCCTAACCTTGCAGGGTAGGTTGGGCAGATAGTCATTTTATATTCTTTATCTGATGAGTGTTGTATTAATTTCCTTCAAGGTTGATGTGCTAATCTTCTATGATTTTATGTTTATGTGTCGTTATCCTTCGTTGACACATTGATTGTGTTGTTATTTATTTCAATGATGAGTAGTGGGTGATGTTGTTAGTTTGTGTCATTGTTTATTTATGATGATGGTTTATTATATGTTGTTACTAAATTGTGGATGTGTTGGTTGCGACATGATTGATTACGATGATGTGCACATGTAATTAATTCATTATGCTTCTGTGGAGTTGTGTTGCTATAAATTTATTGTTGACATTATTTTCCTACTTCTTTAAAAAAAAAACTACCTGTCGTACATCATTTTTGTGTTGTAACGATCGAGTCGTTACAATGTGAGTCTAATTAGAAAGAAATCATTAGCCTGCATCCATCAAGGAAACGTTTCAGTGATCCATAAACAACATCATAATATACCAATCATATGTCACATATGCAATAAAAAAAATACTCAAACCAAAAATAGTCCACTCCCTGACTCGATCTGGAGTCCAAGGAGTCCCATCAATACCACCGACATCCTCAATATGTTCAGAGTCTTGCACACTCAGGAGAAACTAGTCAATAACACCTGTCGACACATATATCATCATATCCACAACATCATCATAATCCATAAGTGAACCAATCATATAATGAATTGGATCACTTGCACGCAAGTGTCCTAAAAGAATAACTCAAATCAGGTGTGCGCAAGAGTAGGTTGTTACATTAACAATGGTATTCTCTAGACATTCCTATTCACTTTTCTTAATACTTTCACTCTGTTTTGGTGATAAATCCTTCAACATAATATGACCATCTAAATTTTCCTCCTGTATGATAGAAAATTCAAAACTTTCATGACAAACATCTAATCTTTCCTATGGATAAGGTATGATTTTTGGATGAAGGTTTAAGGTTTCTTCTTCCAATTGTAGATCTACATCTCTAATTTGTTTCATCGAAATGTTATAATCCTTAATATCATTTTCATCACCTATGTGTTCTTCAATAATTGAATCTAAGTACTGATTAGAGCAAGAGTTAGAAGAATATGGACATATGCCTAGATCCACAATAAAATGTCCCTCCACGATAGTTGAGTATTGAAGATGCAATGGTTCAAAGTAAAAAATAGTTTGATTGTCAGTGAGAACATTTTCAATAGATTCTAACTCCCTTTCTTGTTCAAAATTTTCTGATGGATTCCTCTCATGCTACAAAAAAAATTCATCTTGTTTAGGATTTTTAATCGACTCATCATTGGCGATTGAATATGGCTTGATGAAAGGGGAGAAAACATCAGAGAGGAGATTTAGTATAAATGACATGTCAGAAAGATGAAATTTATAGAGAACATAATGGATGCTTGTTGACAAAGAGAAAGAAAGAAAATAAAATCTAACCTATTCATAAATATACTCTAAAATATTCTACTCTACATGAACTAAGTGAAATGGAATTTCCAATGTAACCATTGAAGTAACTCCAATCCTGCAAAGACAAAGAAATTTCCAATTAGTAAGATGGATTGAAATATTTTGGAAATGAAAATAAACACATCATACTTACCTTTACATTTATGTTCTTCATTCACAAAAACAGTAAGTATATCCTTACCATTCTGTCGAAAGGTTTTAATATATGAACTCTCCAGCCAATATGAAATTATGTCATGATATGGATCACAAAAGAATGGAACAATGTAACTAAATTCATAAAACTTGCCAAAATTATGGGGACTTAACATAACCATCGGCCAAGACCGAAGTGCCCCATTCTCCTGACAATTCTCCACTTGTTCATGAATTTCTTCTCATGGAGGATATGAAAAAAACAAGAAATGAATACCCCCTAGATTTTTCTTAAGAAACAAAGCAAGCATGAATTTACCATTACTCCAAAGATTTTTAAGATATGAATTATTAAGCCAATCTTCAATCCTATCATGAAACTCAAAAGCCAAATTATCAATTTGATGGGTTAGATCTACAATTGATAAACACATTGTACAAGGATTCATTATAGAAACCAAATTTCTGGTTTGAGAATTCCTTTTCATGAGATGAATTAGTTACAAATATGAAGTAGAATCATGAGAGTTTAATCTAATCAATGAATGAATATTAAGTGTGGAATATTCGATCTCCATAATGAATGCATTGTGTTTTTAAAAAATAAATTTTGTAGAATCATCTTTTGACATATCTTTTTCCCATGCGAGTGATGAAAGTGAAAGAGCATCAAATCCGTCTTCATAAATGTTATGTTCAAAATTAATTTCACCAAATCTTGACATATCGAAAAATATCATATTGTGATGGAAAAGAGTAAGTTATCGTGGATAAAATATCATGCACACTAGAATCTAAGACAAGATCAGGATATAAAGAGTAAAATGAATTATAAATGAGCACATGAAAAAATTCTCTTGGGATATGATAATTAACATTGGTATTCTCAAGTCCCCAAGGTGTAGGACAATAGGTGATGGAGTGGGTTGTTAAGACACTCCGTGATGTTAAAGTCACTGGTTCGAAACCTGCGGGGATGAAAAATCTAACCATGTTAAGGGTTGGTGTGGCTCAGGCTGGGTACGATCCCTGAGTGATTTTGACGACTTATATGCCCCTAAGTTGTGGTTTCTCAACCATAGGTTAGTCCCACAAGTCACAGACAAACTAAAAAACAAACAAAAAAAACATTGGTATTCTCAAGACATTCCTCTTCACTTGCCTTAATAATTTCACTCTTTTTTGGCGATAAATCCTTCAACATAATACAAACATCTAAATTTTCCTCCTCTATGATAGAAAATTCAAAACTTTCATGACAAACATCTAATATTTCCTATGGATAAGGTATGATTTCTGAATGAAGGTTTAAGGTTTCTTCTTCCAATTGTAGATCTACATTTATAATATGTTTCATTGGAATGTTAGAATTCTTAAAATAATTTTTATCACCTAAGTGTTCTTCAATAATTGAATCTAAGTACTGAGTAGAGAAAGAGTTAGAAGAATATGGAAATATACCTAGATCCACAATAAAATCTCCCTCCACGACAATTTTGGATTAAAGATGCAATGGTTCAAGGGAAAAAATAGTTTCATTGTAAGTGAGAACATTTTCAATAAATTCTACCTCCCTTGCTTGTTCAAGATTTTATGATGGATTCCTCTCATCCTGCAAACAAAATTCATCTTTTTTAGTATTTGTAACTGACTCATCATTCACGATTGAATATGGATTAATGAAAGGGGAGAAAACATCAAAGAGGAGATTTAGTATAAATGACATGTCATAAAGATGAAATTTATAGAGAACATGATGTATGCTTGTTGAAAAAGTGAAAGAAAGAAAATAAAATCTAACCTATTCCTAAATCTACTCTAAACTCTTTGACTTTACATGAACTAAGTGAAATGGAATTTCCAATGTAACCATTGAAGTAACTCCAATCCTGCAAAGACAAAGAAATTTCCAATTAGTAAGATGGATTGAAGTATTTTAGAAATGAAAATAAACAGACCATAAGTTTACCTTTACCTTTATGTTTCTCATTCAGAAACAAAGTAAGTATGTCATTACCATTCTGTCAAAAAATTTTAATATATGAACCCTCCAACCAATATGCAATTATGTCATGATACGGATCAAAAAAGCATGGAAGAATGTAACTAAATTAAGAAAACTTGAAAAAATTATGGGTACTTGACATAACCATCAACCAAGACCAAAGTGCCCCATTCTCCTCACAATTCTCCACATGTTCATGAATTTCTTTGCATGGAGGATATGAAAAAAACACGTCATGAATACCCACTAGATTTTTAATAAGGAAAAAGGTAAGCATGACTTTACCATTACTCCAAAGATTTTTTAGATATGAATTATGAAACCAATCTTCAATACTATCATGAAACTCATAATGAAAATTATCACTTTGATGAGTTAGATCTGTAATTGATAAACACATCGTACGATGATTCATTATAGAAATCAAATTGTTGGTTTGAGAATTCCTTTTCATGAGATGAATTGGTTCCAAATGTGCAGTAGAATCATGAGAGTTTAATCTAATCAATGATTGAATATGAAGTATGAAATCTTTGATCTCCATAATGAATTCATTGTCTTTTTCAAAAATAAATTGTGTAGAATCATCTTGTGACATATGTTTTTCCCATGCGAGTGATGATGTAACATCCCGCTCTGGCGCACTAACAAAACTTATTCTTTGAGGACACTTGCTCGCAAGTGATCTGGATTTTTATGATGATGAACCACTTAACCTTGATGATGATGCGTCATGATTGATGACAGGATGTTTTACTATTGTTGTATACAAGTGCTATTGACTCAGTTCATTGAGTGTGTAGGGTTTTGGACCTTGAGGATGCAGAGGCATCGGTGGAACTCCCTTGGACTCCGGATTGAGTCAGGGAGTGGGCTATTTGAGTTGTTTTATTCACGGTGATATTGTTTTGTTTTGATGAGATGCTATTGATTTTATGATATGTTGTTGACA
>ML784928.1:278219-298536 GCA_009831015.1 Picea engelmannii
AGTGTGGGAGTATAAAAGCTAGGAATTTAAAAATATATTGAAAAGATTAAAAACCGCATTTATCTTTTGGGTGCAAAAATAAAAATAACAAGAGAGAATTAAATAATAGAATAAAAGAGACTAGAAATTAAGGAGTAAATTAAGGAGTAATTTAAGGAGTAATTAAGGAGTAAATTAAGGAGTAATTTAAGGAGTGATTAAGGAGTAAATTAAGGAGTAATTTAAGGGGTGATTAAGGAGTAATTTAAGGAGTAATTTAAGGAGTGATTTTTGAGGAAGTGAGGCAATTGAGTCTTTTAAATATTAAAAAGAAATTAATTTTGGAGAACCATAGGGATGAGTGACACTTGGACGACGGAGAACGTTTAGAGGGTTGTCATTAAAATTAATTAATTAATGATTTATGAATTAGGTCAGTCTCAAAATTCTATAAAAGGAGGGGAAAGGAAGGAAGAAAGGGGAGGAACGGTTAGCGTAATGTTGCGCTGTCGAGTTGTGGCTTGACGGGTTGCTTGTGAAGAGTTGGGTTTATCTCAGCTGTGTTGGAGTGGTAGCTCAGTCGTGGAGGCGAGCTGAGACGCTAGTCTATCTCGGGGGGCTAAGGGGGAAGTAGAGTACCCCTAGCGTTTGGCTGGGAGGTACCGGTGAGCCTTCTACGGTCGGCAAGCGGGACGCGGCATGGAGCGCGGGACGTCTTCCAACGCGGGCATAAGGCAACAGTACGATTTTAATTGGTAAAGTAGAAGGCGTTTTATATTCGGCAAATTATTGTTATTAGTGATAATATGGTAAGATTGTTTTGGCATTATATTTTGGCAATTTTGTTCAGCAATGATATTGTGAGTTTGTTTTGGTAGTGTTGATTTTGTTACCGCCGCTTTGGCCATGAGGAGAATGTATTTTGTTGGGCATTTTAGGGTATGCATTGTAGATGTGGGGTTTTAATCTGGGCTTGAATGCGTTGATCTGCGTCCCTTTTTGATAACTGTGATTGAAGAATACCTCTGCGTTCTTTTTGATAACTGTGATTTAAGAATACCTCTACGTTCTTTTGATAACTGTGATTTTGAAGAATACCCCTGTGTTTTGATACCTGTGATCTCATGGAGGAATGACTCGGCGGTTGCCGTCATACGGATGTTTTAAATACTGTAGGTGTGTTGGGCGTTTTACATTTGACCTGCATTTTTCTTTTCTTTCTTTCATTCTCTGCATGTCGTAGGTACCCCTGCGTTCGACTGTGTAGTTTCAACGTTGTCAGTCTCTGCCCGTGCCATTAAAAGGTTACCTGGACAACCTGTACCCTGACCTGTGCACCACGGTCAGCTAGAGTTTATCTTATGCTGTCTCCACCCATTTATAGTCTGTCAGCCGCCTTACCTCAACGCCAGCCTTGGTGGTCGATTTAAAGTTGTGTTTTACCTATGCGTGACAGCACATCCTTTAGCGTTTTGCATGCATGTAGGTAGCATTATTTTTATGGTATTTTAAGTAGGTTTGATAACGATTTCATTCTCGACCGGCTAAATTGATATTGTATGCAAGCGGTTGTTACAGCCGTCAGAATATTTTATTATTAGCGGCAGGGTTCTGTATTTTCCTTCCACGAAATCGAGACTCTTTATCCTCTGTTGAAATTAATGGATATATTACCGCTGTTCCTATGTTACTTTAGGTTGACGAATCGTGTTGTTTAGAATTAATTTGTACTCTTCCAGGCAAATAGGATATTGACACCTTCCCGCGAGAGCAATCAAGAATCCTTTTGTTTTAAATAATAATATATTCCCATTACAAATGTTGGGTATGGAGTATCGAATTTACGAACTTTATGTTTCCTCGAAAACCTTAATGCAAATTTATTGAAGGTGCGTAATGTACAAAAGGTTATTAGTTAGATTTAATGAAAGGTATTCCCTCGTTTGCTGTGTTACTGGATGAGCATATTGCATGCAAATTTATTAGTTAGATTCAATGAACTTATTCTCGCATGGAAATTGATGTATACCCGTGAGCGTGTTGAGGGGGGGGGGGGGGNAAGCAATACTAAAACGAAAAATTTGCTATTGTTTTAAGGGACAGTAAGCTTTTAAATATTTAATTTATATTTTCTAAATGTTAGAAACCAGGGTTTCTCAATAGTAATCAATTTTTGTCGTAAGTTTTTTTATTTTATTCTTTCACTTAATTAAAAAATTCTTAGTATATGATGGTTCTTTCTCCTTAAAATATTATATATCATATTTTTTAATCTTATAAATCAAATTTTATTTTTATTTTAATATTTAAATTAAAATAAAATAAAATAAAAATCTTAAAATCCATGAAAAGAATGTATGGGAGAAAAAAACAAAATTGGGGTGTGCGTTTACCGAGGTAACATGTCCGACCTATAAGACAAATTAGGGCAGACAAATCTTTGAACAGAGAGTTTCTTTTCGTAAAAAGCCAGCATTGATTATTCAAAATTATTATTTTATTTTTGATAAATAAAATAATTAAAATAAATAAAAATTCAAACTTTTTAAGGGACAACTTGTAGTAATGGACTTGTGTTATCTTCCGTGGCATTTATGAAATGCATTATAAATTGTTTAAATCGCATTTGATGTTTCTTAAATCAGCAAGATAATTATTGTTTTAAATTGCAAGGTTGATAATGATGTTCAATTTGAAAGCTATTCTATCTTAAGGGTAAACACCTGGTCATCAAGGGTCGGGTTGGTAGTTCAGAGGTACTTAATAAATAGAACAAGGGTAAGGTCATCGTTATTTCAATTGAATGACATGGTGATGTTGTTATAGAATGGAATGTGACCTTAGGGTCCGCCTTTATATATATATAGCAAGTAGATTGTGATCTCGTTTTAATTCAATACCTTTGTGACATAAAGGGGATGTTATGGCAAGGTTATGCTAGCGTAAGAGTAATGTAAATGTTAACCATTAAAGTGTAAAGTTATCTCTTTAAATTGTAATGTTATTATAAACTAGGAAGTAAGGATATGGCATTCTGGACGTGACGAATAACTTGCAGGGTCATTGACTAAGATATACCATGGTGTTGTCTTCATGAAAAGATGTTGTAGTTGAAGTTTATGAAGGTGCCTTTTATTCACAATGTTAATATTATATAAATGTAATGCGTCTATTATTTCATGCTCATGGAATTGTAATGCTTGTCGTTAAGGATGAGCTTAGATGTTGAAATGTTCTTGATTTAAGCGCAACACAATCTTGAGTTAGTAAAGGACGAGGGGGTTGTTCTTTAAAATTAATGTGGTACTGGGTTGGTAAACCATTCGTGTGCTTGGTCTGATTGCGTCAGGCGGAGTATAGACATCTCCTGGTAGCCTTAGTATCTATGTCTGAGTGTGTGATATCTTTTTCGACGTAAAGAATCCTAAGCCGTATCAGTAGTCTCGAGCTGTTTAAAGGCACAATTTCCACTACTGCGACTCCCTAAAAGATGTATTAGTTTATGCATGAGCCTGTCTAATATTCTTTCGAGAAGGCATAAGACTAAACGCCCTGCTTTCCCGTGCAGAAATAGTAACCCTAACACCCTGGATTCTTCCCTCTGTGTTCTTACTGTGCACCCTCAGTGTGTCTTAATGTTTGTGTTGTCCGCCTTATGCCTATGCCCGTATATTGTTGCAGTTACTCATTGTGTGCCTTCCGTCTTCTTGTGCTGAATAGCGTGGTTGCGTCTTGTGGGTTGTCGGGTGGCGACATAGAGTCAAGTGTGATGTTACTTCTCCACTCGCGCACTCACCTTAAACCAAAAAAAAAAAAAAAAAAATGCACCTATCACTAGAATGGTTGTCGTAACGAGGAGGACGTTACAAATGAAAGTGAAAGAGCATTAAATCCGACTTCATAAATTTTATGTTTGAAATTAATTTCACCAAATATTGACATATAGAAAAGATCATATTGTGATGGAAAAGAGTAAGATATCGTGGGTAAAATATCATGCACACAGGAATCTAAGAAGAGATTGGGATATAAAGAGTAAAATTAATTACAAATGAGCACATGAAAAGATTCTCTTGAGATATGATAATTAAAAATGGTATTCTCAAGACATTCCTCTTCACTTGCCTTAATAATTTCACTCTATTTTGGTGATAAATCCTTCAACATCATACGACCATCTAAATTTTCCTCCTGTATGACAAACAATTCAAAACTTTCATGAAAAACATCTAATCTTTATTATGGATAAGGTATGATTTGTGGATGAAGGTTTAAGGTTTCTTCTTCCAATTGTAGATCTACATCTCTAATATGTTTCATTGGAATGTTAGAATTCTTAAGATCATTTTCATCACCTAAGTGTTCTTCAATAATTGAATCTAAGTATGGATTAGAGTAAGAGTTAGAAGAAGATGGACATATACCTAGATCCACAATAAAATATCCCTCCACGATAGTTGAGGATTGAATATGCAATTGTTCAAAGGAAAAAATATTTTGATTGTCAGCGAGAAGATTTTCAATAGATTCTACCTCCCTTGCTTGTTCAAGATTTTCTGACGGATTCCTGTCATCCTGCAAACAAAATTCATCTTGTTTAGGATTTGTAACTGACTCGTTATTCATGATTGAATATGGCTTGATGAAAGGGGCACAAATGTCAGAGAGGATATTTAGTATAAATGACATGTCATAAAGATAAAATTTATAGAGAACATGATGGATTTGTTTCCGTAAACTCGTAACCGTTTTCCCAAAAATGAAGATTTGGTTTCACCTCCTGAGAAGTGAAGCGATTTTTTATTTTTCTCATTTCAATCCTTAAGAAACTATTCTCCCAAAACAAGAAATTCCAAATCTCTTGCATGATTTGGAGTATTAGATCCTGTAAAAAAAAACAATAAATAAAATATTAATAATAGCAAACAAAATCAAACAAATAATTGAAACGTCTTTCATGCTAAAAAAAAATAAAACCATAATAATAACAATTTTTTTTTAGAATAACAATGGAATGTTCCATTATGTATTGTTTTAAATCAAATATTTAATTATTAATATAATAAAACAATACAAGAAAACATAAAATCATATCTATGCTTATTTTACAAACAAACTATAAAAAAATGTACAAAAAGGAATTGTTAAATCACTCGACAACTCTTGGGCCACTTTTCCATTTAATTGATGGTAAACAATGCAATTCTCAGTTGTTTTATTAGCATCATGTCTTAAACATGGTGTAACCTAGAAGCAAATCAATTTTTCGAATTACGTGCTTATTAAGAACGATCGTTAAAACAATTAATTGTAAATAACTTTGCATAATGACCAAGTAATAAAAATAATGACTTGAAAACCATGAAATGATAGTAACAATAAATTTTATAGTATTGACCTTTGTAAGCGTCATGGAATTCAAACGAAAGGTCCAAATACATAAAGAAAATTTAAACATTATTCATAGTTTTAAGTCCTGATAAGGATTATGACAATTGAGACTAAGCCCAAATGAAATCATGTATTGATTATTCATCAAAATCTATTTCTCTAGCTCATGCTCAAATGAGATCATTCCTTTTTAAAATATCATCGAATAGTATTAGGAAAACAAGAAAAAGTGTATAAAAGTAATAATAAATATATTCTTGGATTCCATTGTCGAATCATGATGATAATGAGAGTTTTCATTCATTAACCAACATAGAAGACCTGAAAATAAAAAAATGTTATGAAACCATTTTCTAATCATTGAAAGACATCACAAAATTCTTCATACTCTTGTTTTGAATTTTCATTTGGAAAATCAAGAAATTCAAAATTCAAAATAATCGATATAAGAATGAAGAACTAATGTTAAAGTCACTTTCGATAGTTAGCATATTCCACGTAATAATGTCCAGTGGAAACATTTAAATCACAAAATATTCACATAATTCAAAGCAAACCGCTCAAATATGAAAAAAAATAGAAAAAGATAAAAGTGTTGAATACACCTACCACACTTTGGGGGGGGGGGGGGGGGGGGGGGCGTGAATGAGTGTGGGGTTCTTTTTCCCAAAACTTCCCTCTTGCACAAAAACCCATCAATTAGAATTCAACATTTATTCATTACCCATTGTTGTCATTTATAACCAGTTAGATGTGAGAACATATTAGCAACATATATCAGCAATATATCATCAACAAGTCATCATCACAAAGAACACAAGATGTATGTACAATTTTCTTTTTATTACGGACTACAATCCTTGGGGTTTATCAACAACAATTGAATATAGTACAACTCTACAAGAGCACCAACTCTATATGCAAGACTCAGCTCACATTCTCAGGACCAACTAAGATGAGGCAACAATCCTCAACAGATATCAATTTGTCAATAGGTATGTGACCTGGCAGTATAGCAACCCGCGTGTGCACATGTCTTGGCTCACTACAACCCGCGTGTGAACGCAGTCAGTGTATAATGCAACAAGCGTATGATTTTGAGCAACTGGGGTTTTTATTTTCTTCACATGCTCAAATCCTCTCCAACCTGCAATCACTTTCTCTTCTGTCTTCCACTGGCCCACAGCTAGTCACAACACATCCAATCTCTCCAAAAGCTTGCTCATGCTCCTCAAAAAATCAATATGAATGCTATCTTAATCATGTATAAACAACTAGTATACCATAGCAATCATGTCACTACTGAATCATAAGAGTGTTTCTCACTCCATCAACCAAATCAACCAAACTGAGCCACATCATAGAAGCCATACCAAGAATTCCCTAAGAATTCACAACACATCAAACAATAGTATCCATCAATACAATAATGTAACCATACCAATGTCTTAGTGATAGATCTAAGGCCATAGAATGCAGATCTAGAACCTACCTCATCATCCAAGAGCTTGGCACTAGCTCAAACACAAATATCCATGAGGTTATTCAGTCCATGTTCCATGTACACAGTCATCCCCCATGTACACTCACCCTATACACAACCAACCCACATGTACATGCACCCTATACACAGACAGCTCGCGTGGGCATTAGAAAATAGGGTTTTCTGTGAATACAAGACTTTTGTCGTTAAGATCTTCGACATTGCTGAAACTTTGATGTGTCCATGAGATTATCCTCTCGCTCTCTTCCTTAGAATAGATATTCAATCATGCTCAAGAGATCCACACCAATAGGATACTCTCACAAGAAGCTCTCCATCAATACTCCACAAGATATTCACAAGAAGCTCTCCATTGATCCACAAAAAAGATTCTCACCAAATTTACATTTTACAAGAGATCCTAGCTTCTTATTTATACTTTCATATTCTAGGTCACTTAACCCATTTTTAGGTTACTTAACCCATTTCTAGGTCACTTAACCTATTTTCCTTATTTCAGGGTTAACCACTTTCCATGAATAGAAAGTTCTCCAATACTTTATCATTTATATATTCCTTCTTGATTTTGTCACTTTATTTTATCATTTAAATAATCTTTCTTGATTTTGTCACTTTACTTTATCATTTAAATAATGATTTCTTCTTTTCAAGCACTTTAACTTCTTTGACCTTTTTGCACTTCAAGCCATCATATGGGGGTCCTTCAACTTCTTAGAGCCATAACTCTCAAACCGTGAGGAGTTATGTGACATTCCACATACCACCAGAAATGGCATGTCAAGAACTATCCATCTAGGATAGTTTCACCAACAACTTCATTGATATTCATCTCATTAATCCACATGCAAGCATGGGTCCTCCAACCATTCTTCTAGCATAACTCAGTCCGTAAAGCATCTTCCCGTGAGGGATTTCACCATAAGGGGACCACTTTGGAGTTCATCAATTTGTGAACCTTATCAACCATGATAAGGTAATAATGATTTCTTCTTTGCATCAATTCACCACTGCATCATATATATAAACTATGCATCATGTATCAATGAAAACTCATTGATCCATATTCATCAATGCATCATATCAATGATCCATATTTATCAATTGGTTTCCACTTGGACATATATCATTCTCATCAAGGGCATCATATCAATGATCCATCTTTATCAATTGGTTTCCACTTGGACATCTATCATTCTCATCAATGCATATTCATTCTTCATCAATCATCAATCAATCAATTACTTGACATCAATCAATGACATCAATCAAACCAAAACATTTTTATCAATGACATATGATCCAATAATCTCCCAAATAATCAAACCATTGGCATCAATGACAACATGATCCAACAATCTCCCCCTTTGGCATTGATGGCTATACCAACATTGATGTCAACTCCAATTACCAATTATTGATGTCAAAATGTAGACAAGGCATACTCTTCATCAATAATCAATGTGACTATCTCTCCACATCAATCTCTCCCATCAATAGACATCAATCACATCAATGTGATTATCTCTCCCCCTTTAACATCAATGGAAAAGGGCCATTCTCCTCTTGGGGCTGCTCCCCATGTCTTGTTGTCACTATATAATCTCTCCCCTTTTGAACAAGGGATATCAATCTGATGTAATGCTGAAAATACATCGAACATACTCCCCCTGTGACCATCGCTCCCCCTAGAATTATGCCTCTTTGCTCTTTCTTCAAATATAGGTCTCTTTTCTAGGTATGTATCTAATAAATATATCCTCCTAGAATCATGGGAAGAAGAATGAATCCCCCTAAGGGTATGTCTCCCCTTATCTTCTCTGCAAGATGAACAATATGCTACCATATGACAATCCTTGGACCTATTCATGGATGAAACTTGTGTTATACCATTCATCATGAAGAAAAATATATATCAACAATGAAATAGAGAATCATGAACAATATATCCACCAAATGCATCATGTACCAAAATGTGCCCACCATGCACAACACCCATGTACATCAACCATGTACATCAACAATGTGCCAAAAGATATCATCCATGAAATGTATCCACCATATGACAACATGTGCATCTACCAATATGCCAACATGTGCATCCACCAATATGCCAACCATGCGCATCTACCAACATGCCAAACAATGTATCATATCACTCATGATACATCTTCATCATGAACCAAGTGCCACAATCATGTATCAAACAAATACCAATGTTGTGAAAATCAAGTAATACCATATATGAGTGTACTATTATGCACCAATACCAAAAAATGATGAGTCCCATACATGTATGTCAATTCCTCCATAAAACATGTGCCAATCATCCAACCATTTGTCCCAACATCTAGCCCGATCCATATGAAAAATGCGTGCACCATGATATCAACATATGCTTCCAATAATACATCATAAGATATACCAACCGTGTACACCACCATCATCACAAAATGATTAATCCCAACATATCAACATCAATCCATACTTTTGTTTTAGTGCCATGCACCCAATATTTATTTTTGTTATACCATTGTGTGATCTCACCATGAAAACCTATAGAAAACATTGTCAGGACCTGCAATAAACCATGTCAGACCCTGGAATACAGAGTTATAGCATCACATCAAACTCCAAGCCATGTGCATTTCCTTTTTCCCAAGGCTTTACAACAGACACGCGGCCTGTTGCACAACTGAGAGCATGTGTACGCAACCTATTCAAGGTAAACACGTGTGTACACATGACTGTCACCACTGTTACCTGTGTGTGCCTTAGTAAATGACACTTTTGAACTTCCCTTCAATCTTTCATTCTGATCTGGCTACTATGTCTTCTTCACCCACTTTTGTAGATGACCCTTCTCTTCAAAACTTGAGGTCTGAGTATCCATCTTTTCAAAGATGTCTCCCTTTATTACTTCATTCCTTCTTCTAGCCATGTTATGTGAAGTCCTCATTATGGACTTTCTTCTTGTGTTCCAACACTCCTGGGATTTGTGGCCAAATCCACTACAATTGTAGCATCTCATAGAGTTACAGTGAACAACAATATGTCCTATTTGATCACATCTCCAACACCTTGTGGTGTTATAGAATCTTCCATTATATCTCCTTTCATAATATCTACATTCAAAATCTTTGTGACCATATCCATGACATGAATAACAATGCCCATGAAAAATACTTCCATACCTTTGCTTTGGTGTCCCAAAAATGGCTTCTTGATGTATTCCTTGCTTTGTTCTTTTGAAATTTTCTTTGCCTTGTGTAGATGGTTGTTTTGCAACATTGTCTTCCTTCTTTGATGGACTTACCTCATGCTTCTTTGATGTGCTTTCTTCATCATGTTTATCTTCTCCTTTTTATCCAAGACTAGATTTATCACATGATGGTCTTTGACATTCCAAGATCTCATCCAAGATTCTTGAGATATTCATGAATTTCTTTGACTGTTCCACCTTCTTTCTAAGGTCAATAATTTCAGCTTCTAATTTGGAACATTAATCTTCCTTTTCATTTATTTGAATCTTCAATAGTTCCTCTATTCTTTTGGCTTCTTCAATTTGGGTCTTGAGATGGACAATAGTTTAAAAACTTTTACTAATCTCTTCTTCTACATTCATATCTTCTTTTCCATCTTTTAGTCTTGTGATATCTTCTTCCTTTTCTTCTAATTGAGTCTTTTTACCTTCTTCTTGTTCCTTGATCATTTCTTTTAACTTCAAGATGTGTCTTAGACTTCTCCTAAGAAACTTCTTAGTGTTATCCGAAAGATAGTTATAGTCTATATAATAATGATCACTTCTATATCTATATAAACCCTCTTCAATTTCCTTTTGAAGTTTTAATAGATTTCCTTCTATTCTTTTCATGGGATAAATGCCATCAAGCTTTACACACACTGTTTTTACATCTTCTTCTTCACTTGTAGAGAAAAATTCAACATCATCATTGCAATCAAGGGGTTTTGAGTGTTCTTCACCTTCATTTGAAGTATATTCACTTTCTTCCTTTTTGCCAACATTAACACATAATTCTTTGCCTTCATCTTCAAGATCTTCCTTTGTGCTATTATCACTTGATTCTTTATCTTCAGTTGAAATGTTTTCAAAATCACATTTAGAAATAATGCATTGAAGAGATTTTGATGATTCTTTACCTTTGATGATTTTGATGGGCTGGTCTTCAATTTCTTCTTTCTCCCTTGCTTTGATATGTCCCCTATAGCTTTATCCATAGATCCTTGGCGGAAGTCCATTGTCCCATGCTCTCTTTGATAGGGCTTGAGAGTCCACTAAGAATTGTATTGAGAGCCAATGCATCATTATTCTTTCCTTCCCTTTGAGCTGAAAACTTTGACTTGCTCTTCAACGGAACATATCCATCGATGGTTGCCTTCCAAATAGTTTCTCCCATTGTTTTCAAATACAGTTTCATCTCTATTCTCCAAGTAGAATAGTTTTCCTCATTAAGGATTGGAACTTCATCATCCATTTGTGTGTCTATGGATCTCCTTCAAGCTTGTTAAGGCTTGTAGTGAAGGATGGCTCTGATACCAATTGTTGAACACACCTACCACACTTAGAGGGGCGAGGGGGTGAATGAGTGTGGGGCTCTTTTTCCCAAAACTTCCCTCTTGCACAAAAACTCATCAATTAGAATTCAACATTTAATCATTACCCATTGCTTTCATTTATAACCAGTTAGATGTGAGCACATATCAACAACATATATCAACAATATATCATCAACAAGTCATCATCAAAATAACACAAAGAACACAAGATGTATGTACAATTTTATTTTTATTATGGACTACAATCCTTGGGGTTTATCAACAACAATTGAATAGAGTACGAATCTACAAGAGCTCCAACTCTATATGCAAGACTCAACTCACATTCTCAGCACCAACTGAGATGAGGCAACAATCCTCAACAGATATCAATCTGTCAATAGGTACACGACGTGTCAGTAGGGAAGCCTGTGTGTGCATGCACCCTGGCTCACTATAGCCCGTGTGTGAATGTGGTCAGTGTATAATGCAACAAGCGTATGCTTCTGAGCAACTGGGGTTTTTCTTTTCTTGACATGCTTAGATCATCTCCAACCTGCAATCACTTTCTCTTTTGTCTTCCACTGACCCACAACCAGTCACAACACATTGAAGCTCTCCAATAGCTTGCTCATGCTCCTCAACAAATGAATATAAATGCTATCTTAATCATGTATAAACAACTAGTATACCATAACAATCTTCTCACTACTAAATCACAAGACTGTTGCTCACTCCATCAACCAAATCAACCAAATTGAGCCACATCATAGAAGCCATACCAAGAATTCCCTAAGCATTCAAAACACATCGAACAATAGTATCCATCAAGACAATAATGTAACCATACTAGTGTCTTAGTGATAGATCTGAGTCCATAGAATGCAGATCTGGAACCTACCTCATCATCCAAGAGCTTGGCACTAGCTCAAACAAAAATCTCCATGAGGTTATTTAGTCCACGCTTCCTGTACACAATCATCCCATGTGTACACTCACCCTATACACATCTAGCCTGCATATACATGCACCCTATACACAGACAAACCGCGTGGGTATCAGAAAATACGGTTTTCCGTGAATCCGAGACTTTTGTCGTCAAGATCTCTGACACTGTTGAAACTTTGATGTGTCCATGAGATTCTCCTCTCGCTCTCTTCCTCATAATATATATTCAATCATTCTCAAGATATCCACACCAATAGGATGCCCTCACAAGAATATCTCCATCAATACTCCACAAGATATTCACAAGAAGCTCTTCATTGATCCACAAAAAGGATTCTCACCAAATGTACATTTTACAAGAGATCCTAGCTTCTTATTTATACTTTCATCTTCTAGGTCACTTAACCCATTTTTAGGTTACTTAACCCATTTCTAGGTCACTTAACCTATTTTTCGTATTTTAGGGTTAACCACTTTCCATGAATAGAGAGTTTTTCAATACTTTATCATTTAAATATTCCTTCTTGATTTTGTCACTTTATTCTATCATTTAAATAATCTTTCTTGATTTTGTCACTTTACTTTATCATTTAAATAATGATTTCTTCTTTTCAAGCACTTTAACTTATTTGACCTTTTGGGGCTTCAAGCCATCATATGGGGGTCCTTCAACTTCGTAGAGCCATAACTCTCAAATCGTGAGAAGTTATGTGACATTCCACATACCACCAGAAATGGCATGTCAAGCACTATCCATCTAGGATAGTTTGACCAACATCTTCATTGATCTTCATCTCATTAATCCACATGCAAGCATGGGCCCTCCAACCATTCTTCTAGGATAAATCAATCTGTAAAGCGTCTTCCCGTGAGGGATTTCACCATAAGGGGACCACTTTGGAGTTCATCCATTTGTGCACCTTATCAACCATGATAAGATAATAACGATTTCTTCTTTGCATCAATTCACCACTGCATCATATATATAAACTATGCATCATGTATCAATGACAACTCATTGATCCATATTCATCAATGCATCATATCAATGATCCATCTCTATCAATTGGTTTTCACTTGGACATATATCATTCTCATCAAGGGTATCATATCAATGATCCATCTTTATCAATTGGTTTCCACTTGGACATCTATCATTCTCATCAACGCATATTCATTGCTCATCAATCATCAATCAATCAATTACTTGACATCAATCAAACCAAAACATTTATATCAATGACATATGATCCAACAATCTCCCAAATAATCAAACCATTGGCATCAATGACAACATGATCCAACAAAAAGGACTATCAAAAGACCAAAAATCTAGTCAGTAAAACTTTGTGAATTTATTGCATTAAAAGCCATCTATCACACAAAATTAATCAATAAATTCATCTTCTGGGATTAGGTAAGATAGATTCGGATGTCATGAAAGTGATATTTTTGAATGGTCAAGGGGGACTGTTGGGGGTCCAACAAACATCAACCATATTACACTAAAATAAAAGTACATACATGAAATACATATATGAATATTGATTATAGGAAACAAATGGAACAACCACGTTCCATCTAACCATAGAAACACAACAACCATGATCACTTGTCCTGATCACCCCCTAGCCTGACCATGACTCCATAAGGGAAAACTGAGTAAACTTTCTTAGCCAATGTCACCTTCAAGAGTTCAAAAAAATGTATTTCCTAACACCATATGTCATCATAACAACAAAACAAATTCTCTTTTCCCCAAAATAATAAGAAATGGCATGCCTCCCACATATGGTGTATATATCTCATGCCTAGGTATTTCCATTCCTTTCCCTCCTTGGGAAATTTGTAGCTTTACAAATCCCTAATTTTTAAGGGCTTCTAGTGATAGAACTCAACTTATGACACTTTCAAAAATCATCTTTGAGTCAACTCAAACATGTTTCTCACTCATGGAGTCATAGTCAACTACTTTTAACATGGATGTTCCATTTGTCTTCTAGCATTTAATTTATTAAAAAAAAATTCTTATACATGTGTCCATCAAAAGAGGACAGGTGGAAAGTCAAACATTTGTCCAATAGGCATAAAAATAATAATTACATATTTCCATAATTCTAAATTCAAATTTCCATAATTGGAAATTTATTTTTGAGAACAACTTTGAAAGTATTTATTTTTGAATAATTTGAGGATATCACATCCTCTCCCCCTTAAGTATAACATTGTCCTCAATGTTCAATCATCTCTGGGAACAAAATTGGATAATATTTCTGCATATCTTCTTCCAATTCCTATGTGGATTCCTCGGGACTAAAGTGCTTCCATTGCACTTTTACCTAGGCGATGGCTCTGTTTCAAAGAATTGTTTCTTTCCTGTCCAAAATGCATAGAGGTTCCTCTTAGAACTCGCCTTTTAGTTCCACCTGCACCATGTTCCAATCAATGATGTGAGTAGGATAATGAATTTATTTGTTCAATAATGAAACATGAAAATCATTATGAACTTTTAAATTTGTAGGAAGTGATAGTTGATACACCACTGGTATGATTCGCGTTAAGATCTCGAAAGGACCACAAAAAATTGGCACCAACTTGGAACAAATTCCTGGATTTAGGGATATTCTCCTTTCTTTGACTTTTAGATATACATGCTCCGCAATTTGAATACCTGATGTCTTCTTTTTTATATCTGCATAGCTTTTTTATCGATCTTGTGCCTCTTTCAAGTTCTGTTGTTCCCTTTTTACCATTCTCTCCATTTATTGGAGCATTTATAGTCCAACCATAATCCTGTCGACCAGATTATCCCAACTAATCGGGGTTGTTCATTTCCTTCCATATAATACTTTGAAGGAACTCATATTAGCTGATGCTTGATACCCATTATTGTATGCGAATTCAGCTAAGTGTAGATAGTATTCTGACTTAGCTGGTTTTGTCCTTACATACATTCGTAACATGTCTTCGATAATTTTATTTGTTTATTCTATTTTCCCATCTGTTTGTGGATGGAAACTTGTGTTGAAATTCAAATTAGTACCCAAACCTACAAACAATTATTTCCAAAAACTAGATGTAAATTTGACATATCTATCTAAAATCACCATCTTAGGAATCCCATGCAATCTAAAAATTTCTTTCATAAACATTTCAGCAATATTAATCACCTTGTAAGTAGATTTCACAAGTACAAAATGTGCATATTAACTTATCTTACCAATCACTACCATAATTGAGTTATTTTGTCTTTGATTCTTAGGAAAACCTGTGATGAAGTCCATCAAAATAATTTCCCATTTCCATTCGGGTACAGGCAAAGGTTGTAACAGACCCGCCGAATGTTGATGCTCAGCCTTTACCTGTTGACAATCTAAACATTTAGACAAGTATTCAATTGTTTCATTTTTCATGTTAGCCCAATAAAACTCTTTCCTTAAGGTTGCTATCATTTTCTGGTATCCTGGATGACCAAAATACGACATTTTGTGCAGCTCATCCAATATTATCATCTTTAATTCAGTAGATTTAGGTATATATAACATGTCATTAAAACTTAACAACCCATATTTATCTATATTGAGATCTCTTTCGTGAATATTTTTTTCATTTCCTTGCAATTGTTTTGTTGTTTGGATGTAATTTTCATCATTTATGCTTGCATATTTTATTCTATTCTCAGTATCATTTTCTACTTCGTTGATAATTACTTCACAAATATCATTAGTCCTCTGACTTAGTGCATCTGCAACTTTATATTCTTTTCCCTTGATGTGTCATACTTCAAAATCAAACTCACTTAAAAAGGCCAACCATCTCTCTTGTGTTGCATTGAGATCCTATTCACTGAATAAATGTTCTACCCCACTGTTATCGATTAGTAACAGGAATTTTGTTCCCATTAAATAATTCTGCCACATTTTTAATGAATGAATCACAACTGCTAATTCTAGATCATGATTTACATAGTTTCTTTCATGTTCTTTCAATTTGCGTGATTGATAACTGTTAAGCCCTAATATTGGCTAATTACCCCTTAATTGGGGCATACAAAATTAGTAATGTTATTTTATTTATGTCGGCTTTATTCCAATAGTTGTAATTATACCTCCTAGTCTCCTATATATACAAAGGCGACATTTTCATTTGGAATCATCTTGTACTTGAACATTTATGTGGGGTAAAAGGAGGTTGCCCCCTTGAAGAGGCTTATTATCTAAAATTTTCTCTTTTTCAAGGTGTTGAGTACTTATTTTGAGGTTTTTCTATGCTATATTGATATTTAGTTCTTAACATATGGTATCAGAGCTCAAGGTCTTGGGGTTTCGCTGCTGCATCTGAGACACCTTGGAATTTTCTCTATAACTTGTTTTCTACAACATTTCAGAAGGAACGGCTTGGAGGATATTTAGTAGACAGATCAATGTACATTGGGTTAAAATTTCATTTCTTGAGGCCTTATACTTTCGGAGATATAGCCTGTGCAAGATAGGGTTCTGGAATCATCCTGAACTAAGTCATTGTGGAAATTTCTCTATAAAACATTTTATGTAACGTTTCAAACACTGAAATTCGGAGGATATTTACATAAATTGGTAAGCTATCTGTGGTAAAACTTTTAGCTTCTGGGTCATCTTACATTTGTATATACACCCCGTGGAAGGTATGGTATCTGACTAATCTCAAGAAGGTGTTCCAGGTAAAACAATCATAACTTCTTCCTAGAGTATCCAAATTGAGTGAGACCAGTTTCATTGGATAGTGGACAGTCTATAGTATTTCTGGTACTACTTTAAGAATTTTATACCAATATTGTGTGCGGGGCATGTTATACAAGTGAGATCTCTTGGAAAGTCCAAAAATCAACAAGTTGTGGGGAACTTACCGTAAATTCCACTTGGCACATCCAATTTTGATCAGACCTGTGGAATTGTAGAGAATAAATATCAGAGAACTACAAAAAATAAAGTTTCATACCCAGAAGGGCCGAAACTTGGGAGATATAATAGAAGAAAGATTGTCTAGTAGAACCACATCAAAATCAAGGTTCAAAAGTGATACTTGGCCAACATACCACCTAAAAAGGGAACTTATACACCAAATAAGCCTCCAGACAATCCTACTTGGAATTTTGATGAAGGTGAAGAAATGCCCAGGGACATAAATGATTTACAAAAAAAGACAGTAACAAAAGATGAACTACAAGAGATGATGGATTCAACAGAAGCTAAGTTTGAGAAAATAAATACTAAGATGGGTGCTTTAAAAGGGGAGATCATGGAAGTATTGAAACATTTCGTAACAGAGAGGACACCTGAAAGTGAAAATTCATCCCATGAAATTCATGATGAGGACACAAGGAAGGTGAATCAAGAATGGAGAAACTCTAACCTTGGGTTGAAGACCAACCACGTTCCTAAGATCAATATGAGGAAGTTGGATGGAAAGGACCCTATCACATGGATACTTCAGATGGAGAAATTCTTTGATCTACATAATGTGCCACATACACAAAAGGTACAAATTTCTTCTTTATATTTAGAACCCAATCAATTTGTATTGTATAGATGGATTTTTTCACTTGTCACCTGGACAATTTTCACGGAAGAAATGATAGCACACTACGAGGATACAAGGAGAAATACCTTATTTAGCCAATTGATAAATCTCAAGAAAAAGGGTTCAGTTACAGAGCACATTGAGAACTTCCAAAGATTGAATATAAAGGTAACAGATATTCCAGATGATCACTTGATTGATGTATTCATAGGAACTTTAAGAGATAACATTCAACATGAGGTTCTCCTTTGGGAGCCCAAATAATTGGAGAATGCAGTTATGGTGGCAAGAAATGTTGAAAGTAAAAATATTGCTATGGCTACTAGAAGGACCAATCCTAACATCTATAGAGAGAATAATGCTTTGTCTTCTAAAACACCTCAACCTACAAGGTTGACATCTCAACAATTGGAGGAAAGAAAAACAAAAGGTGTATGCTTTAATTGTGATAGAAAGTACAGTAAGGGACATAAGTGTGGTGAGAAGAAATTATTCTATATAGATTGTGAAGAGGAAGAAGAACAAGAACAAGAACCATCTCAAGATGAAAACGTAGAAGCAATTTCGTCTGAAGAGTTGACTCCCACTATATCGTGTAATGCATTGGATAGAATTAGCACTCCTAAAACCCTCAAGATCGAAGGATACATCAAAAAGAAAAAGGTAATAGTCCTAATTGATTCTAGCAGTACTCATATTTTCATTCACTATAAATTAGCCAAAGCTCTCAATTTCTTTGTATATCCAGCACCAGAGTTTCAAGTAATGATTGCAGATGGAGGGACTATCAATTGCTCAGGAAAATGAAATAAGATCAATCTTACTATGGGGGAATATGTAATGAATAGTCCAATGATTGTTATACCCATGGTTGGTGCTGATGTTGTACTAGGAATCCAATGGTTACAATCATTAGGAACAATGGCTTTTAATTTTCAAGAACTTTTCATGAAATATTCATTGGAAGGAAAATAAATTGAGCTAAGAGGTATCACAGGGAAACCCGGTAAGGTGATAAGCTCTAATGGCATGACTAAATTATTGAAAAAGGGGCATCAAGGCGTTATTTCACAACTATGCTCACTAGATGTTCAAACATCTAAGCCATTTATTCCTCAAGATCTCCAAGGGATCATTGATAAGCATTCCAAAGTATTTGAATATATTCCCAAATGTATTCCACCCACTCAAAATCGTGATCATGAAATTCACCTAATTTTTGGGAGTGTTCCTCCTAACATCAGGCCATACAGATACCCTTATGCCCAGAAGAGTGAAATTTAGTGCATGGTTGAAGAAATGTTAGAGGCTAGCATTATTAGACCTAGCCAAAGTTCTTATTTTGCACCAGTGGTAATGGTATTCAAGAAAGATAGCTCATGGCGTATGTGTCTAGATTATAGAGAGCTCAACAACATCACTATTAAAGATAGGTTTCCCATTCCCGTCATTGATGAATTGTTAGATGAACTACATGGAGCAATCTATTTCACAAAATTTCATCTTTGTTCAGGGTATCATCAGATTAGAATGAAGGAAGAAGATATCCCAAAAACAACATTGTGAACTCACGAAGTCCATTATGAATTTTCGTCATGCCTTTTGGCCTTACAAATGCACCTTCCACATTCCAAGGGTTGATGAACTCCATTTTCAATCCATTCCTTCGAAAATTTGTGCTAGTATTTTTGATGATATACTAATCTATAGCAAGTCTTGGGAGGATCATGTGCGACATGTTGACAAGGTGCTACAACTACTAAATGAGCAACAACTATATTCCAAACCATCCAAATGTTTCTTTGGAGTGAAGGAGGTAGATTATTTCGGTCATATTGTATCTCATGAAGGCTTCAAGGTAGACCCTAACAATATTAAGGCCATGATGGATTGGTCGATTCCCAAAACATTGAAGAATCTTAGAGGATTTATGGGTTTGACATGTTATTACCACAAGTTTGTTCGACACTATGGAAGAATAGCAACACCTTTAACGACACTAACTAAGAAGGATGCATTTTCATGGACTCCATAGGAAACTAAATATTTTTAACAACTTAAAGAGGTGATGTGAAAACCTCCTGTCTTGACCACTCCAGACTTCACAAAAACTTTTATTGTGGAATGTGATGCCTCGGGAAATTGAATTGGTGTTGTCCTAATGCAAGAAAGAAGGCCCCTGGATTTTGAAAGTCGACCACTCAAGGGAAAGGACTTATACAAACCCATTTATGAGAAGTAAATGATGGAAATACTACATGCATTGAAGAAATGGTGTCCTTACCTAATAGGTAGGCACTTCAAGGTCAAAACAGATCATGATAGTCTTAAATACTTCTTGGAACAAAGACTATCTTCAAAAGAACAACAAAAATGGGTAAC
>ML784928.1:298586-310199 GCA_009831015.1 Picea engelmannii
CAGATACATTTACATGGAAAAATGATTCACTATGGTACAAAGATCGCTTATATTTATGTAAGAACTCCCAACTCAAACAAAAGGTACTATTGGAATTGCACACCTCTCTAGTAGGAGGGCACTTGGGATTTTTGAAAACCTACAATAGAGTCAAGAAGGATTGTTTTGGGGATGGCCTTAAAACTGATGTTCAAAGGTTTGTGGCAGAATGTTTAGTTTGCCTACAAAATAAGGTGGAAACAATTAAGACCCCAGGTCTTTTACAACAATTAGCCATCCCAAGTCAACATTGGGATGAGGTTTCCATGGATTTCATCACAGGGTTACCGAAGTCTGAAGGAAAGAGTGTCATCATGGTGATTGTTGATAGACTGACCAAGTACACACACTTTTGTGCACTCTCTCATCCCTTCAAAGCTAGTACAGTTGCCACCACATTCGTGGAGACAGTTCAAAAGCTACATGGAAGCCCAAAGATTATTATAAGTAACATAGATCCCATCTTCACTGAACATTTTTGGACAGAATTATTTTCTTGTTTGGGTACTCAATTGGCTCATAGCTCATCCTATCATCCTCAATCTGATGGACAAACCGAGATAGTGAACAAATGTCTGGAAGGCTACCTTCGTTACTTTATCTCTGATAAACAAACACAATGGTTCAAATGGTTACCCTTGGCAGAATGGTGGTATAACACTTCCTTTCATACTGCAACAAAAATGACACTATTTATGACACTCTATGGATACCACCCTCCTTCAATCACTTCTTCTCTAAAAGAAAAATCTAAGGTTCAAGCTGTGGAAGATCACATCGAGTATCAACAACAAGTTCTCCAAATCTTAAAGGACAACCTAACCATGGCACAAAATCGCATGAAACAACAAGCAGATCAACATCGTAGTGAAAGAAGTTTTGAAGTAGGGGATCGGGTGTTTTTAAGACTACAACCATACAAACAAATGTCCCTCAAGCAAGCCAATAAGGATAATAAATTATCACCAAATCACTATGGCCCTTATAAGGTGTTGCAAAAGATTGGTACTATGGAATACAAATTGGAGTTGCCTGCATCTTCACGAGTACACCCAATTTTCCATGTTTCATGCTTAAATAAGGTTATAGGCAACAAGATCCCAGTTCAAACTATATTTCCAGAACTTGAAGAGGAAGGAGAAATCATATTGGATCCTGAAGCCATCATTGACACAAGAATTTTCCATCTGTGGAATAGATCCATTTTAGAGTATCTCATTAAATGGAGGAAACTACCAGCTGAAATTCCACTTAGGAAGATGAGTCTTTTATACAGAATCATCCAAAGTTACTCAAACATTGTGGACAACACTTGTCTCAAGGGGAGGGGGATGTTAAGCCCTATCATTAGCTCATTACCCCTTAATTGGGGCATATTACATTAGTAATGTTATTTTATTTATGTCAACTTTATTCCATTAGTTGTAATTATACCTCCTAGTCTCCTATATATACCAAGGAGACATTTTCATTTGGAATCATCTTGTACTTGAAAATTTATGTGGGGTAAAAGGAATTTTCCCCCTCGAAGAGACTTATTATTTGAAATTCTCTCTTTTTCAAGGCGTTGAATACTTATTCTGAGGTTTTTCCATGCTATATTGATATGTAGTTCTTAACAATAACAGATGGTGTGTCCATCCTATGTCAACACTTCTACTAATCCCTCTTTACTTTCATCCACACAAACTATAAAGTATTTATCTAGATATGATACCTTTAGGATAGGTGTTGTAGTTAACAACCCTTTTAGTTCATCAAAACTGTCTTGGCATCTCTGAGACCAACTAAATTTTATTCCCTTCTTCTATAGTGATGTAATCAGATAGGAAATTCTGGAAAACCCTTCAATAAACCTTCGGTAATAACCAATAATACCCATGAATGACCTTATGTCTATTATGTCTTTAGGAATAGGCCATTCCATAATGGATTTAATCTTTTCTAGGTCTACTGCAATACCATCTTCTAATATTACATACCCTAAATATTGTATCTTCCTTTCGTAAAAATCGCATTTATCAAACTTAGCATAAAACTTATGTTCTCTTAAAGTCTCTAATATTATTTTCAAATGTTGTTTGTGTTCTTGTTCAGTTTTTGAATAGATTAAAATATCATCAATAACAATCAGGATGAATTTATCGAAATACTGGTTGAATATACTATTCATCAAGCACATCAAAGTTGTTGGTGCAATAGTAAGTCCAAAAATAATCACTACAAATTCATAATTTCCATAATGTGTTCTAAATGGTTATTTGTTTATGTCTTAATCCTTTGTCCTGATTTGTTGATAACCAGATCTCAAATCTAGCTTAGAGAGTATTTTTTCTCCTCCAACCTGGTCAAAGAGATCGTTGATTCTAGGTAAAGGGTATTTATTTTTAACCTTCATTTTATTCAGTTGATGATAATCAATACACAATCTTAGCATTCCATCTTTCTTTTTAACAAACAGAACTGATGCTCCCCAAGGTGAAACACTTGGTCTGATATAATCGTTACCTAACAATTCCTGTAGCTAAATTTTCAGTTATGTTAGTTTGGGTATACTCATTCTATAAGGTGCCTTGGATACTGGGGCATATCCAGGTAGTAGATCGATATAGAAATCTACCTCTCTCCTTGGTGGCAGTTCTGATATTTCTTCTACAGATGCATCTTTGAACCCATGGAGAACTGCAAAGTCTTCCAAACATGGTTTTCTTTCTTTTTCTAAGAGATTAATTACTTGAATAACATATACCTTACATCCCTTATTAATACATTTCTTGAATTCCAATGTTGATATTTTCCTAACAAAAATTGGTTTTCTGATTCCTTGTATTGTTCTGGATGTATTAATTTCATCCTTGTACATAAATGAATTTTCATAACAATTTAATATCACTTTATGTTTTTCTAACCAGTCCATTCCAATAATTATATCATAAGACCCTAAAGGTAATACTTTCATATTTAACTTTGTATTCTGACCATTTATACTTAGTTCACAATCAAAAAAAAATTATGTTACCTTTCTTTGTGTCCCTGTTGATAGTTGTACTATCCAGGATTTAGCATGTTTTACCCTCTTTAACTTGTTTGATTATACTAAAGCTGGAGTAATGTAACTCAAACTAGCTCCTGAGTCAATAAGTATAGAAACATTGTTATTATGAATTTTACCTTTGAACTTCCACAATAGTGGATTGATGATTTGCATACCGCCATCCACAATTGCAATTATCTTATTCAAGCTTCTTCCAATATCTCCCACTTTTGAAGCCTATTGAAGATTATGGACTGGATTTTTTACTAATGGGTTCAAGAATGGACAATTCCTCCGTATGTGGGGTTCTCCACACTCCTAACATTTCAACGGTTCTCAAAGACTATCCCCTACCTTCTTAAATCCCAAATTAAATGATTTATTCCTCGCTTGAGTATGTTGTGTGTTAGAGTGATAGTCCTTCCTTTGAAATCCTTTTTCCATGTTATGGAAAGGGGCTAGTTGGAAACCTTTCTTACGTTGATTCATTTTATCTTGTTTCTTATCTTTCCATGCCTTGGGAATTTCAGATCTCTATTTGTATTTTTCATAGCACATTCTAGCCTTCCTAAACACCTCATTTAAAGACTTAGGATTATCAAAATCAATTATGTCTTTATATGACTATGGTAGATAGCTTAAGAAACTTTGTATTTTTACTTTATCTTCTTTGATATAAGGCACAAACCTGAACAAATCTAGGAATTTATTAATCAAATCAACCATATCCATTTTTCCTATTCGTAGTTCATAAAATTCCTTAGTCTTTCATTTGTAATAAATTTCTGATAAGTACTTTTTCTTGAAATACTTTTTGAATTATGACCATTCCATTCGTTTTTATTTCAATCATTTCGCTAGTTTCATGTCTTGCCACCAGATACTAGCTTTTCCCTTTAAATTATAAATGGTCATTCTAACTTTCATATTACTGGAATAATTATAGATTTGAAAGTATTTCTTTATTTCTAACAACCATGCTTCATCTTCCTCAACAGTCTTTGATTCTCCATCAAAGGTGGAGGGTTTTATATTTTTAAATTCACCTTCGAGGTGGTCCAATTGTTTTATTTTCCTTCCTGTAGATGCCTTGTTCTCTATCATGTGTGTGTCCTCATAAGAGTTGTCTTCTCCTTCTATTTCGTGATTAGAATTATTTGAGGAATTTTTGCTGACCTCTTCTTCCCTCTCATTATCTCTTGGACTCATATTTGTTGCTATATTGTGTAACAACATTTTTCTTATCTCCTGTCGATCTTCTTGAGCTTTCTTTAACTTTTAATTGTAATCTTTAAACACCTGCAATTCCACAATAAGATTCCTCATCGTTTCCAATACTTGGGTGGATGATCTTCCCTCACTGTGATGTTCTGAATATCTAGGGATATCTTTATTGTGGTTTCTATCAAGTCTGTCTCCTCCATTCTGCACTAACATTTCTATGAAAGACAAGATTTTTTTTATGTTTGTAACAATAAATATTATTTGTTATATTTTCCCTTCAGTAAAATAACTTGATAGTGTTACCCTTAGGCCTCAGTGTTGTAACCAAAAGATCTGATAACATATGTAATGTACCCCAAAATTTTCTAATAAAAAAAAATTTGATGAAGAAAAACTATAGTGTACTCTTACTTAAAATTGTTCATGCCACATGAAAATATCTCCTTATAAAATTTATCTTACTCATATAAACATACAACTTAAATTCCACTCGAAAATTCCATCCTAACTAGAATGAATGGAAAAATCGAATCATAACTTACCACTATACCCTATTACACTATTCCATAGTGTTGAAGGGATTAGCTCATAACCTATATTACTACGGGCTATGAGGTATAAATTCTAACCCTTGATGACATAAAATCACCCTTTCGGATTCTTGATTGTAATGAAAAATAAGGGTCCTCCCAACTAAATTCATTATCGATCCTGCCACATATAGACACATAAACAAGGTTACCAAAGGTCTTTGGTATCAACTCGTGAGGGTTTAAGAATGCATACACTAACCTATAGTTTGACAATATTAAAACCCTGATGGACATACGATACCCCACTACACGACTATGTAACCAACTATACACATGCTAACTCTTTGTCCATCTGAACTACATTGCACAATATAGTAACAGGGTTATTAGGGTTCTTTAATGTAATACGGTGGGTGCCAAGTCATTATTGTACCTCAGACGCTAAGTTTTGTCGCAATTTAATGTATAACAGGCCCTTTTAAAGAAGCAAACCTACTCAGTACTCTGTATTTTGTCATTCCACACAACCATCCAATGTTGGTTCTCCAATTCACCGAGTTCACATGGAAGAGGGGAGGGTATACTTTTTCACTCTTCCCCATGGACGAAAGGCTCGAGGAGCCATTACTTCCTTGTAGTCGATCAATTTTTATCTCATTTGCATTACTTCTCCTCCGTTGTGCTACTCCTTGTGATCCACTACCTTGATGGTGATCAACTCTGTGTGTGGATGGAGGCAACAATGCACCGACATTTTCATATGTAAAGGTATGAGTTCTGTGTGTTGTGTATACTTTGTTGAGGAAATATTTGGTACAAAGAATTCTTCATTTCAGACTGCATTCTACTATGAGTCTTTGTATGTGTTTTCTTTCCCACTGTAATAAAGTAATTACACTCATATGTACCGTTACCCCTTTACATTTTTAGCAACCCTGGTTTGGGTTTGAAGAGGTATCGGTAGTTTGTTTTATTTTCTTCTGTTAAGATTTAAAAGGCTTGTCATGTGTCCTTCCAGGTTTGAAAATCCCATGGCCATGGTTCTACTGTATATTACTTATAATTATCAGGCATCTTTATTTTTTATCTCTTTCTGTTTAAATTTAACTACGGTATTGGTAACTCTGCGGGCCCTTGAGTATTTTCATATAGTTTCTCCTTTACCTATAGTGGAGGCCAAGTCCAAATCCCACCTGATGAAGAAGTTGTATCTAAAGTCCATTGGATAACGATATGGTGTTCCCTTGTTGTTTCTCAGACGTAGCCCTCGACGTTGGTTGCGAGTTAAAATTTTTCTATAGTGAAGATAGTTTATATTATGTAGTTTCCTATTTGAACAAGTCTATCTATTTTGTACAGAGGTGTTGACATATTTATTTCCTTTAGAAACTATAATCATTCTCTGTAGGTATTCATTGGTTATTTATTTTCGTAAAAATGCAGAATTCCCTCTGTATACAAAACTTAACTTTGTCTATGTTAAGGTTATGGTTGTCTCGATACATTCTTCTCTAGATAATTTGATTCTTCTAATTAGGGACTCCATCTGCATGGATAGATATAAGCGTTATCCCTGGAACTACAAATTGAATTGAATACTTTATGCTAAAGGGACTTCTCATTACTTCATGTTGTACCATACCCACAATCATTCGTAACATCCTCCTGTTGTATGCATGATGAAAGGGTTTTCGAAGGGTTTTGAGCATGTTTATAATTTTAATAAATTATTTAGGTCCTTACCATGATAAATAAATGTACCCAGATCACATCCCTTTCCTTCTCTGTAAATACTTATCGATTAATAAATTTGTTACTGCGATTATTTACCTCTGTCAGAATTCATTTATTGTAAGATTACTTTTCTATAAACACTCGTCAGTATTTAAATTCTGAAGGGGAATTTCACCAGTGTAATAAGAGGAACAATGGTAGTTCTGCCTCAATTTCTAACTCTAATTTGATTCTAACTTCGTTTCAGTAAAACCCCTCCGTCATTCGGCCCCTGGAAAGAATTTGGTATTTACCTTCAAGTAATTCTTTCAATTATTAGTCTGTAATATAGATTAGATCGATGATAATATTTTATCGTTTTAGCCTCTGTAAGATATAAATAAACTTATTGTCGCTACCTCTCTGCAATTTAGTCATTTTCAAGGTTTCTTCTATTTGATTACAATCTTTAAATTTATTTATAACTTCTCTCTTTATTTTATATTCTAAAGTTGTTAGAGAACATAAAATCAACAAAACTTTATTATTTTATTTTTTCTCTCTTAAATCATAAGTTAATTTGCACATGGATATATTTTGATGATGGGTCCCTTTTTCTTGCGAGGGAACCCATCATATGGTTATGATACCACTCCTACCCTTGAGTAAGGGATCAATTATTTCACGAGGGAACATGAAGATAATCCGAGATTCAATCTGGATCGTAGATAAGTTACGCCTTCAACCTCTATTGTTATTTCATTCTTGTATTTAATTGAAAAAATAGTATTGATATTAACCTTTCACCTCGCCCAGTTGCAGGATGAAAACATCAATTCATCTTGGTGAGAGAGGCTTCCTACAACCAAAAGGTATTTAGGTTCCATGGCTTCCTTCCATCGGTCCATGCACTTACTTCTTTTTGTTACACACAGTTTGATGTAAAATCTTTAATACTTCGTTTAAACTAGATATGGAGTTCTTGTGTCTAAGGAAGCCCAATTGTATTATTTTTTGTCAGGGACCTATTGACTGTATAATGGTATTTTTGTCATAAATTTTTTTGAGATCTAGAATATCATATTTCTTTCTATGAATAAAGATACAAGAATGTATCATGGAACTTTTTATTCTTTTCTACCTATACTCAACATGATAGTAGCAGTTCGATGCAGTCTATTTACACTTGTTTCTTTCTGAAATAGTTTGATTGTGTACAATAATTGAACAATAAGCAATGCAATAAGTCTACTATGGATAAGAGGAACATATACACATATTTATATCTATATATATCTTTATACATTAAACCATAACTCTTCAGAGAAAACAATACTAACATGTATTTCTAAATAGTGGCAAGCCACAAATCCATCATGGTTATCCTGTCGACTTAAATAGATTATGATTTATAGATATAAAACATCCAGCATACAATGTCAATCATATAACAGTAAAATAAAAGTACATAGATGAGATACATATCTCAATACTGATGCTGGGAAACAAATGGAACAACCATGTTCCTCCCAACCGTAGAAATAACACAACCACGATCACTTGTCTTGATCACCCCTAACCTAACCATGACTCCATAAGGGAAAACTAAGTAAACTTCCTTAACCACTATCACCTTCAACAATTCAGAAATGTTTTTTTCATAACACCAGATGTTCTCATAATATCAAAACATATTATATTTTCCCCAACATACTAAGAAACGACCTCCCTCCCACATATGTTGTATATATCTCATGCCTATGACTTCCCAATACTTTCCCTCCTTTGGAAATTCACATCTTTAGAAATCCATGATTTTTAGGGGCTACCAGTGACATATATCAACTTTTGACACTTGTAAAAATAAGCTCTAAGTCACCTCAAACTTGTTCCCCACTCATGGAGTCATAGTCAACTATTTTTAACCTAGTTGTTCCATTTGTCTTCCAAAATTTAATTTATTAAAAAAGTTTGTCTTATACATGTGTCCATCAAAAGAGGACAATTGGAAAGTCAAACCTTTTTACAACTATCATAAAAATAATAATTACATATTTCCATAATTCTAAATTTGAATTTCCATAATTGGAAATTTATTTTTGAACACAACCTTGAAAGTATTTATTTTCGAATAATTTGAGGATATCACACTTCTTCTTTACTTTTACTCCCTAATCCCCTAAAGTTCCACTATACTATTTTCATTACGTACTTTTGGTTATTTTTGAAGCCCCATCTGGGGGGCTTGTCCTTGATGCTTGGATGGACGAGGATTCCTTAGTATTTTTTCTAGGGTTTGTTGAGAGCCTTGCACCTTGTTCTCGTAGGTTGCTTGTTCCATCCTTTCTTTTTCAGGATTTCTACCTCAAGTTGATTTCTTCTTTTCGGATTTGGTCATTTCCAGTTCTCCTTCCTCATCCTCTAATTCCTCCACTTCATAATCCTCTTTTGATCATTCTAGGGTCGGATCATATACTTATGCATCTGGAGTCGGAGAAGCGACTTGAACTAGCGAAGGAGAGTTAGGTTTCTCTAGTTGAGTATTGTGAATCAAATTTTCTTCTTGAGTCCCTTTTCCTTCCTCCTCCGTGAGATTCCCCAAGACATTAAAATTGTTTCCACTAGATATTTGGGGTACCTAAGGAGGTTTCCCCTTACCTAAGGAAGAAGGATTAGGGATAGGTTTTCCATTACCTTCCCTTCTGGGGCCTTGGCTCGATCTAGGGGTTGTCTTGAATTTATTGGCCTATTTCCAACCTTCATTTTTATCGTTTTAAGATTGAATTGGTTGATTCTTCGGGAAGTTCCTTCGAAAATGGTCATAATCATGACAACCTCTACACTTAAAAGGAAACTGCTCATAGTTAAGCTGCTAAATATGAGTCCACTCCCTCACCATCATCTTTATGGCTTCAGGGATACCTATTTCCATATCTACTTCTACACAGATAAGGGCATATGAGTAGTGTTCCTTAGGATCTGATTTATCAATGTATCTCCCTAATGCGCTTCCAATAGATTTCAACAAATCCATGTTCTAGCAATGAATCAAAAGATTTGGTAAACGCACCCAAACTAGAATGTCCCTCAGTACCTCAGTTAAGGGATCAAAGTATGGCATCCAACAATTTAGATACATAATTTGTGGTCCCATGAAATATGGGCCATTTCTGAAAATAAGATCATGATCTTACTTCTAAATAAATTCAAACATAAAATATCCTATCCCTATAGAGTAAGAAGTGACGCTTTGGGATATTAAAGGACACTAGTTCTTTTGGAACCAATTATCAGTGGATTTTGGGGTATTTCACAAACCCGTAAACTAACCTACCAGGGCTTTGTACACCAATGAGAAAATAATTCGTGTCGGCTTTTCAACGGGAAGAGCCACCATCGGGATGTCTTTCAGTCACTTAACGAACTTTGGCAGAGCTTCACCTTCATGCTTTTTCCCTGCTACGAAATCAAGCGCCTGAAGGAAACCACTTTAGTAGGGGGCAGAGTGGAGGAGGAGGGCGGTAGGTCACACCCCCCGCAAGTCGCCATGACGCTCAGTAGAAGCAACACATAAGTTTAAAATTGAAGGGCATATAAAAAATCTTCTAACAAGTATTAATAGTTACTTATTATTAATTAATAACAATAATAAGCAATAATAAGCAACATTATTTAAAGTAACATTTTTTTTTATTTTTTTTTGGTAATCTTGAATTTTTTTGACTTGGAAAGAGATTTCTTTGGATGAGATGCCACAACCGAGGGGCATCTAAACAATCAAAGTCACATAGGGTTGGATCACACCAACCCTTACATGAATGGCTTTGAGGTGTCACCAGGGGTTTCAAACTGATGAATTGCACTTATGGAGTGCCTTGACAATGCAGTCTCTCATCGATTGCTCTAAACCTCGGGGAGTTATTTAAAGTAATATCTTGAATAACTAAGTTTATTTTAATTAATAATTAATTATAACTTATTATTTAATAAATAATTATTAATAAGTAATAAATTTTAATACTTATCATTAACTAATTTCAATTATTGATAAGTATTAATATTTGCTTAGTATTAATTAATTAATTAATTAATTATAATTTTTTTTTATTATAATTAATTATTAATTACTAATTATTAAATAGTTAATACTTGATAATTTATTATTAATTAAATATTAATAGGTATTAATACTTACTTATCATTAATTAATAAAAATATAAAGCAACATTATTTAAAGCAATATATCAAATAGTTAAGTTTATTTTTAAAACTAATTATAAACACACATTCTCACTTTCAAATAGTCACTAAAATTATAATTAAAAATATTTTATAATTTAATTAAAAATAATTTATAATTAATTTAGATACGATTAAAGTTTTATGAAATAAATTAATTTTTATTTTTTATTTAAAGAAATTATACTAATAAAACTTAAATTATAAAAATACAACTTTAAAAATAGAATATGTTTTTTCTACTTATGTTTTGTAAGAGTTATTAAGTCATTGTAACATAACATCATTATATTATGGTTTGTTTCTATACATGACATCTTGAAAATGGGTTATGTTATTCAAATTGAGATATTTTGAAATGTTTGTGACAATGTTACTTGGCGAGAAAGGGTTATGTTTGTCACATTGCGACATTTTGAAATATTTCTCAAAATGTGATGTGTGGATATATTTATATGTAATATTGTATATTTATATACATGATGTCATGAAAATGGATTATGTTATTCACATTGCTAAATTTTGAAATGTTTGTGACAATGTTGTTGGGTATGTGTTATATTATTTTCATGTGTGTGTGTGTGGGCGCATCAAATTCGACAAATACGTCTGACGATCCCTTGTAGTAGTGCTCTTTGTGTCGTGTGCATCAAGTGTTTCTTAGGGGGGTCCCAGGGGGGGCCAGGTATGGTGTAAGGTAGCTAGAGAGGTAGTGGGGGGGCCCAGAGGGCCCATAGTGATAATAGTGGAGGTCATTCAATGTAAGGTGGACTAGGTCCACTATATTATTAAATAAGACCCACTATGGTAGTTAGATATAATAAATGTAAG
>ML784928.1:315442-326148 GCA_009831015.1 Picea engelmannii
CAAGCTTGTTTGTATTCAGGGGTCGCGCCCTTGCACTCAAACCAGTCGCATGCCCCACTAGATCCGCGGCCCTGTTCTGCTAGACACGGCCCTGCAAACAAAACGCGTGCAAACGCTCCTGGTCGCTGCTTCCACGGCCCTGTGTTCAAAGGGGAACCCTGCATTCAAACCAGACCTCGTGCTAGTTCAGGCGAGAGGGTCGTTGTTCATCCCTGTTCGCTGCTACAGTCGCGCGCCCCTGCAATCAAAACGAATGGAGGCGGCTAGGGTTTAGGCCCTAGCCGCGTTGATTCCTTCTCGCTGCATCCGGCTCGACCTAAATTTTTTCTTTATAGTTAAAATAATGATGAGCCCTAATAATAATTATTAATACTTATAATTAATTAAATTAATTATAAAAAACAGTTAATATCAATTTAGGTATTAAGTATTTATACGAGTATTAAGTACTAATAATTACTTAATATTAATTAATTAATTAATTGAATTATAATTAATTGTTAATTAATAATTAATAATTAATAATTATTAAATGAAAAAGTAAAAATATGATGAATATGGGGGGTGATGTCTATGGCAGTTGCGTAGGCAGGTGATGGAGATGGAAGATAGGGTTTCCTCCTTTTTCAGCGATGTGGTGGACTGTGGTGTTGTAGGGGGATCCCATTTGGGGTTGGCTTCTTCTAGGGTCGGGGTGGCGACATATTGGCGAGATGGGTTTTTGTGGGGTCGTCCCCTTACCTTACTCTGTCTGTGATATATTAATTTTTCCCCGTTGGGATGGAGTCGGCTTGGGAAGCGGAGTCTCTACCGACTATGGGTGGATTGTGGGGAAATCCCATGGCAGGGGACCCAAAACGCCCTGTAAGAGTATCATTGGGGTTTCTAGCGGTGAGCCCGGTGGGTTTGGGTTCTAACCTAACATCTGGCCTGCATCGGGAGATTCCACAATCAATCGATTTGTCTTATTCGGATGGTATGGATTTTTCCTCATCTTTTCTTTCTGAGTCTCCGGTGGTTTCCTGGACACATTTTGATCCTAGGTTGGCTCCTCTTCTGACACTGTAGGAGGGTGCATATGTGTTCCTTGGTTCCGAACCTGGGGCTCTCTTTGATGGGGATAGTTGGGGTACCCAACAAAATGGCTTGTTGGTGGTTGATTCAAGTGCCCCTTTCTCCCCGTCAGAGATATTTAATGACTTTGGAAATTTTTCGGAGATCGTTGTGACCGTGGGAGAGTTCTTTAGTGGGTTTGTTGCTCTGGACGGGGTTACTAAGCCATCTGTTTCTCCTCCTCATAATCATGGCTCTAAAGGTAACACTTGTGTTGTTCTTTAGGAGGGTCTGATAGCTACGGGGGATTATAAGCGTTACGTTTATAGAGGTACTCAGTGTGCACGTGATATGACCAAATTATATATTTTGGTTTTTAGAGAGGATATTGACATGGACCATGTGGTAGAGTTTTCTGAGCTGGTTGTGGTGGGAAGGGCACATGGGAAGTAGTTGGGGATTTTTTTCTTGCAGGCTCGGGTGGATAATACTTTGGGTTCTAATATTTCTCGTCCTCCAAGTATTAGTTTGTTAGCTAAGGGCTAGTTCACCTTCATTTTCTCTACTTCTACAAATGTTTTATGGGATTTGTGTAAAACTTGGAGTATGGTTGGAACAACTATTGTTCTTAAGAGTTGGACTCCCAATTTTGATTCTAAGAGGGAGATGGTGGATGTGGTTCCCATTTGGGTTTAGTTACCAGGCCTTCCTATGCAGTATTGGAACCCTATTTGTTTCTCGACCATTGGTAACAAACTGGGTGAATTCATTGAAGGGGATTTGTCCTTTGAGGACACAGGTTTGATGTCTGTCGCCAGGATTTTGGTGAAGTTGGATCTTCATACGGGTTTAGTCAAGGATTTGACTATCAAGATGTTGTATGGTTCCTTTCATCAGCCTTTGGATTATGAAGGCATCCCTTCTAGGTGTCATAGATGCCATGTTTATGTTCATGGTGTAGCGGATTGAAAATTTCCCTTCAAGGGGAAGTTACAGGGCTCTTTGGGAGATGGTATTGTTGCTATGTCAGGGTGTGTGGACTTGTGGTTCAAGGCAACTAGGGATGCCCTTGTGGATGTTTCAAAGGTTCAAGTCATTAGTAGGGACATGGGGTGGTACCCTGGTGCAACCATTGATACTGTTTCGATTGGCATGGACTTGGATCATGCAAAGGTACAAAAGTCCACAAAATTGGCTTGTCCAAGGTCTCTTCTAGTGTCGGGTAAGCTTCAAACTTATTTTTCTCTGGTTGCTACTTCCTTATCTTCTAATGTGTTGCTTTCCTCGGGCTTTTTGGAGCTGAAATTTTTTCCTATTATGGGTTCCTCCCCTCTTTTCACTCAGCCTCACCCTAAGGCAGAATTTTGTACTTTCTCACCTATAGGGGTTCTATTTCCACCTCCTATCAATACCTGTTTAGTCTGTTTGGTTGGTAATTAGGTTTCGGGGGTTAATTCTGTTTCTGTGGCTTCCTTCCCTTAGGTTTCAATTGGGGATGTGGGTAACTTGGTTCCATCTTCTATTGGTCTTTCATTTCCTTTGGAGTCTGTTCCTTCCTTTCCTATCTCTACTTTGACTTCGAATGAGATTCATTCCCATTCAAGCAACTAGTCATCTTCCAACACCTAGTCTTCTGATGGGTCTAGGATTTGCTATTCTCTCCATAACAGGGTTTTTTTAATTGAGTATTTGGGTGACTGTGGAGCGAAGGATCCGCTCAGGCAGGGTTTGAGTTCTGTTCCTCTGGCTCCTTCTTCATCTCAAGGTCGGGGTAGGAGATCACATTTACTTTTGGCTCAATATCGGACCATGATTGATTTGGCCTCTGGCAGACAATATTCCATTTAATGGGCACTTAGAGAAAAACAATCCCATGAGGTGGTTTCACTATGAAATTCATCTCCTTGAACTATAGGGGGTTGGCAAACCCTGCAAAAAAATCATCCTTCAAAATATTAGTTGTTGTTATCACTTTGGATGTTATTTTTCTTCAAGAAACTATGGTGGTTACTGAAATTGTGATTCCGTAGTTAGAATCTCTTTTGTTAGGTTGGTCCTTTGTGCCGGTGGATGCAAAGGGTCGATTTGGGGGTACAACCATTGGTTGGTTGCTCAAGCATTGTAACTCTGAACAAATTTGCGGTTTTGAATCGGGGACTGGTATCAATATTTGTTCTGTAGAAATGGGTCGTTCCTTGGCACTAGTTAACATTTACAGACCCTATGTTGATTGAAAACAGTATTGGGACTCTCTGGCAAAGTGTTCTTGGTTTTTTGATCAAGAGATTAATTTGGGTGTCGATTTAAACTTTTCCATAGGTGTGGTGGAGGTATAGAAACCTCACACAAACCTGAACCCTATGACCAATTTATTTACTCATTTTCTTGACCTACATGGGTTTTTGGATATAGAACCAGTAAATTATATCTGACTTGGATGAATAGATGGGTCGGGGATCAGCGGGTTGCTAAACGCCTGGATCATTTCCTTATGAAGGAGGAACTTCTAGATTCATTGGCCCTTTCTCAATAGTGGGTTTCCTGTAGCGGAGAATCAAACCACAATCTGAATGTACTAGAATTATGCGATAGGGTTCGTCAGGTTCCAAGCCCCTTTAGGTTTTTTGAGGGTTGGTTAAAGGATCCAAAGTATCAAACCTTGGTACGTAAGTTGTGGATCCCCATTGGAAAAGACTCAACTACTTGTGTTCCTATTTTTTTTTCTGGAAAACATGAAAAACGTAAAACAGGAAACCATTTCCTGGGTACATGAGAAAAAATTAAAATAGGAGCAGGAGTTATTACATATTGAAAAGACCCTATTGGAATGGAAAACTGACCCTGGCAGGGGTTTCTGTTCCAGGGAGGAAAAGGATGAACTGGTTCATATGGAACTTCATAGGAGGGTTATTTTGGCTGATAAGGAATCTTTGTGGAGACTCAAAATTCATGCTATCTGTCTCTCGTGCGGGGATGAGAATACAAAATTCTTTCATTCCTATGCCAAAGGTAGGAAAATGACAAACACTATTTGGGGTCTTTCTCAGGGTGATGGTCAATTGGTCAATACTTTTGAAGTTCTGTCAACTTTGGGGACTTCTCATTTTAAAGAACTTTTCAAGGCACGGGCGGGATCCTCGATTGTTGAAATTGTAAATGTGGCCAAGATCTTGCCTTGTTTTGTGGAGGAGAATGAACGTGTGTCTTTGATGGCGGAGGTGACTAAACAAGAATTGTTGGTAGTCATGCATTCTTTCCAGAAATGAAAGACTCTAGGTCGTGATGGTTCGTCAATCAAATTTTACTTGGGTTTCTTCGACTTGTTGGGTAATGATATTTTAAAATTGGTGGAAGAATCTAGGGAAAATGGGCATATGAACGAACCACTGAATGATACATTCATCGGTTTAATTCCCAAGTTGGACAATCCTTCTGATTTTGACGACTTTAGTCCTATTTATTTATGTAATTTTCTATATAAGATCATTTCTAAAGTTATGAGCTGGAGACTAAAAGACATTCTTTCTAGGCATATTTCAAGCGAATAGTTTGTTTTTTTGGCAGGAAGTCAGATACATGAGGCTATTGGGGTTGCATAGGAAGGTTTATACAGTTTGAAAAGAAGAAAACTTAAAGGTGTGGTTATTAAAATTGACCTATCAAAGGCCTACAATAGGGTAAACTGGCTTTATGTCCGGATGTTGTTGATACATCTTGGCTTTGGGTTGGCTTTCACAAATTGAATTATGGGAAGCCTATCCTATGTTTCTTTTTCCATTTTGATTAATGGTTTAACTTCCTTGTTATTCAAGGTGGAAAGGGGCGTTAGACAGGGATGCCCTCTGTCTCCACTACTTTTTCTTTTGGTTTCTTAATTTCTTAGTCATTTCTTGATTGAGGCAAAGTCTACCGGAAATTTTAGAGGCATAAAACTATCACCGGGTTTGTATTCCTCCCATTTACTCTTAGTGGATGACATATTAATTTTTTGTGATGGTTCTAGGTGGGATATTGATAAGCCATGTGAGGGTCTAACTCTCTTTAAACAGAATACGGGCATGGTAATAAATGGACATAATTCCAACATTACACTCTCTTTTTTGGATGGTGGGGAGTCACTATTCATCACTTCTAGGCTCCTCTTTCGGGTCTTTGATTTGGATGAAGGATTGAAGTATCCTGGGTTTCAATTGAAACCTAATGACTATCGGAAGACCGATTGGTTGTGGCTCATTTTTAAAATTGAAAAAATATTAAATATTTGGATTCATCGTTGGTTATCTAAGGATAGTCATTTATTCCTTGTGAAGGAGGTATTGGAAGCTATTTCGGTTTACTAGATCTCGTTAGCTTGGATACCAAAAGGTATTTTGGAGAAGTTGAGGAGGCTATGCTTTTCTTATCTGTGGTAGGGAAACAAGGACAAAAAAAAAATTCCCCGAGTTTGAAGGGAACATATTGCTGCACCAAAGGACTTGGGTGGTTGGGGCTTAAAGAATATTTTTTCTTTTTCAAAAGTACTTGCTGCGAAGAGCTCCTGGAGACTAATTGAAATCATTAGTATTTGGACTCATGTAGTTCAACAAAAATATATTCCCCCCCTATCTATTCTCGACTCGATTAGAACTACACACAAATCTTTGTCAGGTATTTCTATTATCTGGAAGGCTTTGATTAAAGCTTTTGATCTCATTAGGAACTAGTTTTTTTGGCAGGTGGGTTCTAGGAGAATAGTTTGTCTTGGTATGCATCTCTGGCCTGATAGCCAATTCAGACACTTATTATCAACACGGATTCAAAATATACTATCTCATATTGGATTCTATTATCTTTCTTAGGTTGGGGACCCCATACAAACAAATTTGTGGCATCAAGGTTGGTTGTCGAGTCACAGGCTTGGTCTCTTGGAGGATGACCTTTTTCATTGGGATAGATATACTCAGGCACTCTGGGATGACTTCATACAGATGGTTTATAGAGACGATGAATTTATTTGGGATGGTGTTGGAGATGGGGAATATACTCCCCGTGTAGGTTATATAAAATTATGTGCAGACCTTCATCCTCGAGACCCCCTCTGGTGGTGCAAGAAGATCTGGAAATAGTCTTGTTCGGTGAAGGGAAAGTTGTTGGTTTGGTATATTTTGGAAAACAATTTTCCTACCTGGGATAATTTACAAAGGTGTGTTTTCTCTGGGTCGAGTCGATGCGCTCTATGCAAAACTCAATTATAATCGGTGGAGCACCTTTTTTTACATTTCTCATATATTTGGGATATATGGGATTTTTCCAGGATTTTGTTGCCTAGCCTTTGGAGTTGGTAGGGAAATTCATTTGAATTATATTTACACTTGTGTCTTTGTGGTTGCGTTCATGTGGAATAGAGGGATTTTCCATTTATTTTGGCTTGGGGGATTTGGATCAATCAAAATAAGCAAATTTTTCAGGATTAGATCACTCTGGATGAAAGGGTGACAATTAATTGCATTGGGATCTTAGTTTCTTTCCCAATCTTGGGTGGTGGTGACTTGGCACAACCCCATGTCTCTAGGGAGGTGGTTCTTGATATTATTCTACCGTGGGGATACTTTTATGGTGCTACCTCTTCTGATTAGTCTATGAGTGGCAAGGGAGGCTGTATTTATTTCTCTAACTCTCATGTATTTACTCTCAAATATGGTTTGGGGATAGGCTCAAACAACTATTTAGAATTAATGTCCTTAAAAATTATTTTATTATTCGTTGTGGATTATGGATGGATATCACTACAAGTTTTTGGTGATTCTTTAGTAATCATCAATTGGGATATTGGGGTTCATAATTTTCATGTCTCTTGTTTGATTCTAATGTTAGAGGATGTACTTTTCATTAAAATTTTATTTGACTCTGTCTCTTTTTCTCATATATACGGGGAGAGTAACCAATTAGCAGACAGTCTTTCCAAAGAATCCTCACAGCTAGCCTTTGGTCAACGGTATATTGAAGAGCATACATAAACAAGAATTTGTGGATTCTACCATAGACCCTTTCATGATAGACAAGATTCGTGATCATTTTGGCATCTATGTTCTTTTGGTGGGGACAATATTCTGGTTCATGTTGGGACACATCTCATATATTTGATATATTATTTGTTTATTGGTGGGATACCGACTATATTGAGGACTTAAATGTCGGTGGTTACTTCAGCTGGATATTTATTTTGGGCTTGATTTTATTTTGAATACATTTAGTTATGTATCTTTGATCCCTGTATTGAATCTCTCGTTGGTTTGAATCTTTTTACTGGAGAATATGTACAAGGATATGTAAAAATATCTTATACATATCTATGTATGTAATTTTGTTATTATATAATGAAATTATATTTTTTTCTAAAGAAAAAAAAATAATCATTATTAAATAATTAAAAAATAAATAAAATTGTAAGTTACAAGATATATTAGATCCTTCTTAAGTAGAAAAAGTTACAGTTTTCATGCTATCCCATGAGGCTATGAAAGAATTCAAAGTGTCCATGCAAAGATTAAAAAATTGTAAAGAGCATAAAATCTAAAGTACTTGATAAAGGATGCCATACAGGGTGAAAATCCTGTAAGATAGACTGTCCATGCAGAATTCAAAAAAATGAAATAAGATCAAACTCTATAATCCTAATACTAAGAAGCTATGCAGGGTGAAAAAATTGTAAATTATGTTGTCTCGAGACATAAAAACTTGGGAAACGTGAGCAAGAAGAAGATATCCAGAGCTAGGTTTAGGCCTTTGCTCGTCCCTTTGGTCTTACGCATTGTCCTTTCCTATAGCACCTATGTTTGGAGTAATTTGTCGGAGATCCCATAGAATAGAAATCAAGAGCTCCTCACGACGAATCCATAATTATTCCCTATTCTGCACATCTTTGATTCTTCCATTGACATCCTTAATTCTTCGCTTGATGAACTCCGAAAAGTCTTTCGAATATTCCATCTAAGTGCATTGGGTGTAAGAAAAAGAGGGCGGAGCAGGTGGAGGTAAGTCAGAGGATGAGTAGGGGGAGTCGGGAGAGGGGAGGATGAGGAAGAGAGAGGAGCTGACAAAATGGGGGGAGCTGAGGGTGGAGGAGGGTGAGGCGGAGGCTGGTGGGGTGACGGTGGCTCGGGGATGAGCTTTGGAGTGAATCCCAGGGAGTTTCCATGGCTATAGAACCATTCATGCAATATAACATATATAAAAAGTATGAAGAACATAAATAAAATGCTAGAAATGGAAAAATAACAACAATATAACCAAAAGAATCACCACAATAGCACTGAAATGATATAAGAATAACAACATAAATAACACTTTGATTCTGAAAGAAATGTTCATGGGCCTCTTTGAGGGAGCAACCTCCAGTTGATCAGAGCTCTATTACAATAATATTCAATCTAGGGTTCTCATACCCTTGACTCCTAATTATACTAAATGTGTCTATCAAAAGAAGCATCTAGAGGAAGATCCTTATAGAAGAGGAAGCTTCTATTAGGTCTTCTTACATTCGACTTATTCTATTTTATTGCAAGGCCTTATTAATATTGAACTTTATTGCATTTGAATATATTATTCTACCTATGTACAGGTTAGGACCCTAACATGTCCTCCCCCTTAAAAATAGCCTTGTCCTCAAGGCTTGAGATGTGGAAATTGTTGTAGAATGGTGGATAGTTCCCAAGTGGCATCTATTGGAGTTGTATCTTTCCACTGGACTAACACTTCCTTTATGGTTCTCTGACGTAGGTGATGCTCACTCTGGTCTAAAAATGATTGTGGTTGTAGCCAAATGGATCCTTCTTCGTCTAACTTGGGAATGTTAGTTTGAATTTGGCACTTAGTTCCAATCACCTTATTTAAGCATGAAACATGAAAAATGAGATGTAGCTTCGAATGACTGGGAAAAGATAACTAATAGGCTACTTGTCCCACATGCTTGAGAACGGTATAAGGACCATAAAATTTAGGCGCTATCTTCTGACAATGCTCGACCTTGAGGGAAGTTTACTTGTAAGGTTGTAGTCGAAGAAACATTTGATCCCCTTCTGTAAATTGACATTCAGAGCGACCTTGATCTACTTGTTAATTCATGGGATTTTCTGCCATGACAAAATTCTCTTTGAGGGTATGAAGAATAGCCTCTCTAATTGTAAGTGTTTGGTTAACCGCTTGTACCTTTGAGACACCAGGTAAGTATGAGAGAAATGAAGGTGGCTTCTGTCCATATACCACTTAAAAAGGAGTCATGCGTGTAGATGTATGGTATGAAGTGTTGTACCACCATTCATCTAGGGTTAACCATTGAGCCCACTGATTTTTCTTTTCTGAGGCAAAAAACCTCAAATATGTTTCCAAACACTTTTTGACAACTTCCGTTTGACCATCAGTCTAGGGATGATAAGCTATGCTGAGATGCAATTGGGTGCCTTGTAGCTTGAACAATTCTTGCCAAAAATTGCTTGTGAAAGTTGGTTCGCGATCAGAAACAATAGAGTGTGGCATGCCATGAATCTTAAAGACCTAATCCATGAAAATTTGATCCACCGTGGATGTTGTAAATGGGTGTTGAAGAGCACAAAAATGAGCATACTTGGAAAGGTGATCAACAACCACCATGATGACTGATTTATTTCTTGATTTGGGTAAACTGGTAATAAAATCCATAGAGATATCCTTCCAAATAGTAGGTGGAATCAGAAGTGATTGTAGTGTTCCCAGAGATTTGACTATTTCTCCCTTGTTGCGTTGAAACACATCACATTCAGCGACAAAATTATGATTGTCATGTTTCATACTATCCCAGAAAAAAGAACGTTTGACCTTGTGTAACATGAAGCTCAGAAAGTATCATGGATTTAAGATTTGATTGTTTACTTAAATACAAATGGCCTTTGTATCGAATCTCATCATGGAGCCAAGAGTACCTTGGGGAAGCTGGAGCATTGGACTGCAATTGTTGGATCAGATGCAAACTTTTGGGATCTTGTAGCCATTTCTGGAGAACGGATTGGAGCCAATATGGTACAATGAACGAAAGAGAAAAAAGGGATCCTTCATGTTGGTCCCCGGTTTTGACTATGTTCTTCGCCCATACTACTTACCATTGACCTCCAACTATATGCCAGTATCACCCTTTTTGACCTTCTTTTGCTATAATCAACAACCCTTTCCCACTCAAAGGGGTCACCTAAGGTATCTTTGAAATTCAAGTTATTATTATGCATTTTTAATACTTTAATTTGATAAATGAGATAATATCACTTGGGTAGGTACCATTGCTATTCTTGGCGCAGGATTTCGGTACCAGGTACCAACTCACACCGTAGCGATACCAGTGGAGCAGTTCGAGACCGATGCATCATGGCATGCGTTATGGTTCGAAGAGAGAGATAGCAGAGTCACAGGCCAGCTGGAGCCGTTGCCACAGAGTGCTCGAGAGTGTGATGATTACTTTGGATCGATTATGCTTCAAGTGTTCACACTTCGTGACACTACGTTTCACGAAGTTGTGAAACGAGTTTTCAGTTTCATTGCAAGATTTCTCTCGGATCAGGGATCCGTTGCTTTACGTTTTCTATCTAAGACTGTTACAAACATATAGTATTGGGGATATAAACCCGGTTCATTGCTGAGAACGGGTT
>ML784928.1:338918-453950 GCA_009831015.1 Picea engelmannii
AGTTAGCATTAGATTTGCTTTAGCATTAGATTTTCTTTTCTGTAGTTAGCATTAGATTTGCTTTAGCATTAGATTTGTTTTCCAGTTAGATAGCGTTAGATTTGTTTTTCTGTAGGCAGCACTAGATTGGTTTTGAATGCACAAGATGAACGCAGTTCAGACAGTACTCTGTGTGTCATGACTGAAATGATAATGCTGATGGTAGATGGTTAAACATAGAGTTAGAATGATTTTGTAGAATTGTGCTTTTTAACAGAAATAGCAATCTGAGCCTTTGAATACTAGACTGTTTTGCTTATGTTTATGATTCCATATGAGATGCTCGGTTTTGAGTTAGTCATCAGAATTCAAATTCTTAGAATAGGGGTGTGCTTTATTTTTAGGATAGCATTCGAATAAAAGACTAGACGCTTGCCTGCACATACTGTGTATCAGCTCGAAGTATACCAACCCTGGTTTGACAATTTAGTGATTCAGGACACTTAAAAGCTACAATTTAGCAGCCTGACACTTCATCTTCATATTTTTGGGAAAGTTAATCCACAAACACATTGTATTTTCATTTATTATAAATGATCTCATAATCGCATCCAAAAAGCTTAGTCACCCATTTGTTTTTCTCTGGGGAGGAAATGCGTTGTTCCAGAAAATACTGGAGGCTTTGATGGTCTATCTTAATTTGGAAACGTTGCCCCAATAGATAAGGGCACCACAGATCAACGACATGCAGGATAGTCAACATTTCTTTTTCATAGATTGATTTACCCATATTACTTTCAGATAGTTGTTTGTTGGTAAAGGCCAAAGTTTGACCCTCCTGCATAAGGACAACACCAATTCCTTTCCCTAAGGAATCAAATTCCAAGACAAAGGTCTTTGTGAAATCAGGAAGAGCCAGGACTCGAGTGGTGCACATGGCCATCGTCAAGGTTTGAAAGGCTTGAGAAACGGCTGGAGTCCAAGTGAAAGAGTTATTTTTTAGGAGAGCCGTGAGAGATGTTGCAATATTTCCATAATTCTTAACAAACTTGTGATAATACCCTGTTAAGCTCAGAAATCCATGCAATATTTAGAGAGTCTTTGGGTGAAGCCGATCTTGCATAGATTCAATATTTTTAGGATCCACCTTGACGCCATCCTTGCCAACCAAATGACCCAAGTATTCTACTTCTGAGGCGCCAAAAGCACATTTAAACTGTTTTAGGAAAAGTTGGTGCTGGGAGAGTAGATGGAGAACTCAATCCACATGAGCAAGATGATATGTACAAGATTTTCTATAGATGAGGATATCATCAAAGAAAACTAAGAAAAAATGATAGAGAAAAGAACGGAAGACATGATTCATGAGGCTTTGGAAAGTGGAGGGGGAATTACACAAGCCAAAAGGCATGACCAAAAGATCATAGTGGCCCTCATGAGTTCTAAAGGCAATCTTGGGAATGTATGTATGTTTCATACGTATCTGGTGGTATCCTGAACAAAGATTAAGTTTAGTAAAGAATTGGATGCCACTCAATTCATCCAGGAGGTTATCAATGACATGAATGAGAAATTTGTCTTTAATGGTAAGTTTGTTGAGGGCACGGAAGTCAGGACACATTCACCAAGAACCTTCTTTCTTCAAGACCATGACCACATGAGAAGAGTAGGGGCTCGTACTATGAAAGATAACGCCTACATTAAGGAGTTCCTAGACCATTTTCTCAATTTCATATTTTTGGGAAAAGGGTTGACGATAAGGACAAATATTGGGAGGAAGACTTCCGGGTACAAGGGGATGGAATGATAATGAACACCATGGGAAGGAGGGATTCCTTGGGGAGTGGAAAAGACCACTTGATGTTTAGAAAGGATGGCTTGGAGGTATTGCGGAACTGAGGGTGTCTCTATTGCTTGTATGGCATGGAATTGGGCAATAACACCAGAATGACCTTTTTTGAGAATTTTTTCCATGTGTTGGGAACTAATCATCTCATGTGAACCGATGGTGATGCCTTGAAACTTATATTTGTGTCCCTCTTGGTCGAATTGCATGGTTAATTCCTTAAAATCCATGAGAATGGGACCCAAAGTCCTTATCCATTCTGCACCTAACAAAATGTCACAACCTCCCATATTGATAGAAAACATATGATATTTCAGGTGGTAGTCACCAATTTGGAGACGTACATTTTCACAACGTCCTCCACATTTCATGGAACCACCATTGGAAATCACTTTTTGGAAATTATTGATGACATGGATGTAGCAATGAGTTTCTTGGGAAATGCGGCGATGAATAAATTATGGGTTCTTCCACTATCAACTAGAATGATGACCTTCTGATGCTTGATGTAACCGATGAGCTTGAGGGTTTGGGGAGCTGAGAAGCCAATGAGAGCATTGAGGGAAATGACCGGTTCTACTTCGGGAGGGTCTGAGGGAGGGGTTATGTTAGTGGTTTCAGGTGACTCAAACACAAGGGGAGTTTCAACATCCTCTTCTGAAATATGTTCGGAGATGGCCATAATTTTTTTTTTTTCCTTATACTTGTTGCCCGAGAAATATTTGTCATCATAATTATAACAAAGGCCTTTGAGTTGGCATTCATCCATTTCATCCCTGGTCAATTTTTGGATCTTTAATGGAGCGGAGGGAGTAGTGGGATTTACTAGTTTAGGGAGAGGGACAAATGAGGGTTTTTGGTTTTGAGAAGATACAACCTTTTGTTCTTCTTTATCTCTTTTAGTATCCTCCACCCAAATCTGAGGCTGATCCATGAGGACATGGGCCATAATCTCATCCTTGAGGCCACTGATAAAACACTCTCTAAAAAAGGCATCAGACATGCCCTCTGTCTGAAAAGTTAGTTTCTCAAAGGCAGTTATAAAGTATTCCATTGTTCCTGATTGTTTCAACTTTGTCAACCAGCCCAAATGGTTGGTGTCAGTGTCAAAGCATTCATAAACATCTGCCACAAAGTGTGTCCAAGCAATATACCCTCGACAGAAAGTTTTTCTCCATTTCCACCATTGCCAACGTTCTTGATCTAGATGGAGAACACCATATCGGAGTTTATCCAAGTCATCTGTAATGTCATATAAAGAGAAATAATTTTCCATTTAGGTTACCCAACCAGTGGGGTCCGAGCCATCGAATTTGATCACATCCACCCGCGGAAGGCATAGGTCACGTTGAAAGTGATGGTGCTAAAAGTTATGGGAATGAGAGGAATGTTCACCTTCAGTATGTGGAGGTGAGTCAGAGGAAGGGTTATCTATATGGATATGAATCTTGGTACATAGTGACAAAAAGAAAGATTCAAGCTAGGTGGTCAGGTCTTGTTTGATTTCCTCCATTGAGGATTGCATGGTTGTATTGATAGAAGCAACGTTGGCACTGAGTTGTTTCACTTCTTGTTGGGTCTTGATGAGAATAGATTGCAAGGTATTGAAGCGAGCTTCCAAGTCTTGGCTATGCGTATGGGCCATGAGGACGAGGGAACTGAAAATGGGTGGGTGGGGTCAAAAAGTTTGCTGAAAAATGATATGTATGAATGTGAGAAGGGAGAAGAGATGAATCCAATGGAATAGGTCTCAAATAATGGTGAAAAAATTTCCAGAATTTTTTTTTTTTTCACCTGTAGAGTTATACTCTGGTATGAAGAATACTGCAGTGATGAAATGCCCAAATGCTTAACCAGGAGAAAATGTGTAGTTACTTGGCAACCCTAACACAGTTGTGCGACAATAGATCTTGTATGTTTTAATTTGTTTATGTTTCTGTCCCCAAGGGTTATGCATTCAAGGGTTCTACAGATAAGGGTTTTCCCTGTGCTATAGCTCTCTGATATACGTGGGGGTCCAACAGTAGTACTCGGCCCAATATTTCAGAGAACTAACTAAGGAGGATAGAACGTACCCTTAACTGTACTACCTGATTACCCAGGTACTAGAGAGTATCTTCCGGAGTGTTGTTCTCAGTGGAACTATAGCAGTCATGTGGTGGATCAATTTATCTAAAGAGGGCTTCAAGAAATCTATGTTGATCCGTACACAGGTGTTGTCTGATGCGCTACCACTCGAAGGGGTACCAACATGGATTACAAGGGTGGCCAATAGATGTGCGCTTAAGAACCACTTATATTTCCTGCATGTATAAATCCCTCAACTGCAGGTTTATTCGCATAACGACAGATCTCTGTGGTTTAAAGATGTCGGAATATGTCTCTACCCTACGAAAAACTTTGCCCACAATTTCTACCAAGGAAAGTGCTTTGATACCACTTGTAATATACCAGATATAAAAAGTATGCAGAACATAAATAAAATGCTAGAAATGGTAAAATAACAGCAATATAACCAAAACAATCACCACAATAGCACTGAAATGATATAAGAATAACAACAAAAATAACACTTTGATTTTGAAAGCAATGTTCATCGGAATCTTCGAGGGGGAAACCTCCAGTTGAGAAGATATCTATTACAATAATATCCAAGCTAGGGTTCTCATACCCTCGACTCCTATTTATACTAAATGTGTCTATAAAAAAAAACATCTAGAGGAAGATCCTTCTAGAAGCGAAAGCTTCTATTAGGTCTTCTTACATTCGACTTATTCTATTTGATTGCAATGCCTTATTAATATTGACCTTTATTACATCCGAATATAACTACCTATGTGCGGGTTAGGACCCTAACAATTCAACTCTACAGGCATAAGGAGAAGACAATGGAGGTAATTCTGGAGTAGTGGCCCATTCAGAAGGGTGTTCCGAAGAGGTGGCATGAGTTGAGGCAAGGGGAAGCTCTCGGGTGGAGGCACAAGCAAAGTCCTAAGGCAAGCTTTGAAGAGTCTACTTGCCATGGCCCCTCGAGCCTCTGCCTTTTGCTGCGTACCACGCCACCCCGCTTTTAAATTTACCCCAAAGGTGAGGCATCAGGAGATATACTGAAAACTAGAAGTGGAGCTCAAGGCAACTGTTGAACGAAGGAGATGGTTCGAGCCAGAACCAACAATAAAAGAAGATTGAAGGATGGGTGCTAGGCATGAGAGGCCGAGAGCACCAAGGACGATGGAAAGGCGGAGGAAACTTGAACCAGAGGCAAAGAAGTCAACAATATGGAGGAGGAGGCCAATATGCGGGAGGCTGAGAGCTCAAATGAGCCATGGCAACCCAGAATTCGGGCCTAAAACCACTGAACTGACCAAGGTGATAGGACTGAGCCTACATCCAGCCCATTGCAATTATCAATCCTATGAACTAGAGCGCCACAGTATTAAATGGAGTTGAGTGCAATTGAATGCAGGGGTGCGTCATTCAAGGTTTTAATTGCATGGATTAATGGCACTTGTAAGTGCGGGCTAAGTTGGCATGAGGTGGCAAGAGTTGTGGCTAGGTGTCCACCCATCTGGCCCTCCACTCATCATTTCCGATATCACCCCATCCAAGGATTAAATAATTAATAATTAATAATTAATTAGTAATAAGTATTAATACTTACTTATCGTTAATTAATATAATTAATTATTAAATAAATAATACTTAATAATTTATTAATAATAAGTATTAATATTTACTTACTATTAATTAATAACAATAATGAGCAACATTATTTAAAGTAATATGTTGAATAGCTAAGTTTATTTTAATTAATAATTAATTATACATTATTATTTAATAACTAATTATTAATGATTATTAATACTTATGATTAACTCATGATAATTATTAATAATTATTAATATTTACTTAATATTAATTAATTATAAATTATTATTTTTAATTATAATTAATTATTATTTACTTATTATTAAATAGTGAATAATACAAATTTTATTAAAAATTAATTATTAATAAGTATTAATACTTATTTATCATTAATTAATAAAAATATCAAGCAACATTATTTAAAGAAATATGTTAAATAGTAAAGTTTGTTTTTAAAACTAATTATAAGCATATATTCTCAGTTTCAAATAGTCACTAAAATTATAATTAAAAATATTTTATAATTATAATTAAAAATATTTTATAATTATAAATAGAAAATTAAATTTAGAAAGTAATTTAGATACAATTATAATTTTATGAATTAAATTAATTTATAATTTTAAGTTAAAAAAATAATAATAATAAAACTTAAATTATAAAAATACAACTTTAAAAATAGAATATGTTTTTTCCACTTATGTTTTGTAAGAGTTATATTGCAATGAATTAATTCATTGTAATATAACCTCGTTTGATTGTGGCTTGTTTCTGTACATGATGTCATGAAAATGGGTTATGTTATTCATGTTGCAACATTTTGAAATGTTTGTGACAATGTTACTTGGTGAAAAATGGTTGTGTTTGTCACATTGCGACATCTTGAAATATTTCTCCAAATGTGATGTGCAGATATATTCATATATAATATTGTATGTTTCTATACACGACGTCATGAAAATTGGTTATGTTATTCACATTGCTGAATTTTTAAATGTTTGTGACAATATTAGTTTGCGAGAAAGGGTTATGTTTGTCACATTGCTGAATTTTGAAATGTTTCTCAAAATGTGATGTAGGGATATATTGATATACAATATTGTTATGTTATGGATTGTTACATAGCGAAGAAAGCTTTATGACATTGCCATGTGCATGGAAGAAAATGCACATTTACTTAAGGTTTATATAAATTTATGTATTTTTGTAAGGGTCACATTGCAAGGTTTTGTAATGTTCTTCAAAATGTGACATGACAATATATGCATATATAACATCATTTTGTTATGGCTTGATACATAGAGAAGAAAGGTTTATGATATTTTATGTTTCTATACATGATGCAATGAAAATGGGTTATATTATTCACATTGTGATGTTTTGAATGTTTGTGACAATGTTACTTGGTCAGAAAGGATTATGTTTTTCACATCATGACATTTTCGAATATTTGTCAAAATGTGATGTGAGGATATATTCATAATAATGAGGAATAACATCCCAAGATCAGGTTGGATTGATTTGAGAAAAGTTTCGCAACATTGAACTCAATGATGTCATAATTATTTGCAACGAAGTGCAAGTAAAATCCATCAAGAGAAGCTTTTCATGAAGGCCCCAAGAGGGAAGAAAATAAGCCAGATATAGAGAGTAAGACTAAGCCAAAGATGGGAGGATGAAGCTACAGTAAGACACAAGTACCTTTTCATGTGGAGGCCAAGGTTTATATTAATCCATATGCGAAGGAAGTGGATGTTATCAAGTTGAACCAATGGCTGCAACATATGGAAGTATACCTCAATCTGCATGAAGTAACTAGAAAACAAAATATTACTTTTTCTTGGTTGAATATTGAAGGCCATGCTTTGGCATGGTGGGAGAGTGATGCAATAAGGAGATCACTAGGAAATAAACCACCAATTAATGATTGGTAGGTTTTCAAGGACATCATCAAATCCTATTTTTACCCAATAGGATATGAGGAACACCAACAAATAGTATGGAATTACTTCAGGCAAAGACAAGGAAAATTGGTGTATGAGTTCATGATAAAGTTTAGAAGAGACAAATTCAAATGGAATTCTTTCTCAAAAGTATAGACATGTTATTAAAGTATTTGGGGGCATTGTTACCTCAAACTCATAGACAAATGATGATTTTTAGACTAAATACAATTGGCGAGGATAGTATTCGAGAAAAGTACCTCAAGGGAGATAAGTGGAAGTTGAAAACAAGTATGCACAATGAAGAATAAACAAAAGATAAATATAGAGAATAAAAACAAGGATTGGAATGAGAATAAGATCATGGCAACAACAGAAGAAGAAACACCTTCTTCCCAACAATGAAAATGGTGTGATCGAAAGGGACAGATTGAGTGTAATACCCCTAGGCCAAACCCCAATTGTACATATAATTGTAAATGTAAATATGCTTATAGGAAGGTGAGTTGTTGGCACTTGGTTTTGGTGTTGCGCACACTTGGGTAAGTGCATGAAGATGCATTATCAAGATAGGGGCACACAAGCCATAATGTTGTGTTTTTGGCATAGGGGAAGACCCAAGGTTTAGCTCTTACAATGCACCAACAAAACCCTAACTACCGACCCTTTTAGCAACACTTGCAAAGTAGATGAAGTATCACCTGAGGTAGAGGCAGGGGGGGTTGTAGGACTCAAGTGTCTACAACCAAGCTGGGACATAGATCTGTGATTACAACACTTAACATAGAACTTATTCAACAATATGAATTAGGTTATGGTTCTCATTTACATCACAGACTAACCCTTATTACAGATCAATGGAGTAAAAATCATGATATAACACTTCCAATCACTTAGCACATAACATTAGCTCATATCTAACATTCATTCACATCATTAAGAAGTAAGCTACAACATAAGATGCATTCATTGTACATAGAAACAACAATACTAAGCAAATAACCCCATAAAAAACATCGCACAAAGCAAATAAAGACACAGGATATATGTGGTTCACCCTAGTGTGGGGCTACGACCACCAACTTATTCTTCTTCCTTATTAGTCTTTCAAGCTTCTTACATTCATCCACTCCTATGCACAAAGCCACAAAGCCAAACTCCGCAAAGGATAGGATATCTGCGAGTTGCGCACCATATCCTCCTTCCCAAAGCCAGGTCGAGGCACAAAACCAACTTCTTAGTAGCATAGAGCACTTACATACAACATATTTGCACAAAGAAACTTACAAAACACTTTCACTTAGCTCTGAAATCCCTAACACATTATTTCACTAAGATTCTACTAGTAACTCTCTTTACATCACTTAGCTAGTCCTTATTTATACAATTACAACAAGGCATGATCATGGGTAAACCCATGGGACAACATCCCAAAACCCTAATAAAAAATCCCTAATGAACCCCTTGTTGGGTCCACAAAACAAGTGATATCCCACTATCTCTGCTTCGCCTGGGTGCTCCATCTTTGTCTAGCCTGTTGAAGTCCCAAAAGTGGTCAAACATGACCAATATTTCCTCAAACCTTGGACAAGGGCCAACATGCTCCCAACACTCACCTGTGACTCATCCCAAGTCAATCCGATCTAGGCAATGCTACTTCGAAGGCCTCGATCTTAGCTCAATCTGCCTTGACTTGCTGCTTCGTAAGAGCCTCATGCTCGGTGAACTCCTGAATTACTTTTTTTGTAACAGGCTCTTCCAGGTGTTGTTCCACTATTGTAACCACTTGTTCCAGATGTGATCCCTTTCCTTCAATATCTTCAAAAAGCATGAATGCTTCGTCCTGCACTATCTAGAGTCTCTGTGTAACCTCCATGACTCTTCTATGGATGGCAGTAACCTGCTGCAGGAATGTGCACTATTCCTATGATATTTTCATCCTCTCTACTGCAGTGAACAACTTCATTTGTTCCTGGATGGTGGATGCCTATTGTTGCGTCTCCTGGAGTTGTGCTTCCAATTTCCTCAGCTCCGAATATTTTGCAAGGTTCTCATAGGTCTCTGCACTACGATTACTTAATTTCTTACACTCTGAGGCTAGTGCCCTGATTATTTATACTATGTTCCTAGCAGCTTCTTCCCTCAGATTGTGCACTTCCCTGGTAGAGTGCTAGATACTTATTGGAGCTCTAACTCCATTATCCATGCTTGAAGTTGTTGAATGGCTTTGATGTGCTTCCCCACTTTCATCTTGGTTGACTCTGGTTCCTCCTGTGCCAAGCCTAGCATAGAGCGAAGTGCTTTAGTAACTGCCTCTTTGACCATAGTCTACTCTATGAGCAATTGACATTTTTCTTTCTGCATATTCTCTTTGTCCTCTTCGAATATCGCCCAAATCTCATCTTTCTCCTGCTGCACAACTCAAAGTTTCTCTAAGACCTCCTCGTTTTCTTTCTTCACATTTTCTGTAGCCTTCTCCTTTTCTTCTTGGGTTGGACAAAGTCAAGCCTTTGTTGCATCTGCTAATATTCGTAATTGGGTGGGCTCATCCCCCAATTCTAAAATTTTCGCTGAAGAAGGCACAGTAGGTATTGCGTAGATTGAATGTATAGCTTATTATATGTCCTTGAGATCCTTCTCTATTATGTCATACAATGTTTCTTACTTCACTTCATGTCTCTGTAAGATAAACTATGAAGAGTCCTCCATGGATGCGATGATGATATTGACATCTCCCAGTGTGAGAACATTCTTCGACTGAGGCTTATTGGCTCAGGTCTTCTTTCATGTTGAGGGTTTTTGCGGGGAAAACTTCCTTTTATTTGATGTTTTGGCCTCTGTGGGGGCATCCTTTGGCAGTGTAACTTCACCTTTCTCTTTATTTTCTCCTTCTTCCTCTCCTTATTCTTGGTTCACTTAATATCCTCCTCCTCCTGTGAGTGATTCATGCCTAATTTCCTCTGAGGCATTGTACTCCTCATCAGTTTCTATGGTCTTCACTTCCTCGTTTTTCTTATTTTTATTCACGCTAGTTTGTCCATCATGTTTGACCCAGGTGACCAAGGGACTTCTGATGAGTTTGGGGTCAGAGATTTACGCATATTCCACTAGTGCAAGGAAATCTATTGGCCATTCTTTTTTGATCTCCTCCATGTCTTTGTCAGTCATCTTATAATAGGACTGTAGCTCCTCCTTGATTTCATCCCTATGCCGAGTGATATAAATAAAGTGTCGATCTGCGTGGAACTTCGCTAGTGGCCTATACTGGTGCAGTGTATTTGGGTTCATTCATGAAAATGCCTCAATGGCGCGCTTCAGCTATTGGTAGTAGGCATGGAAGGCAACATTCGACTACCACTCCTTGGACATGTCATTTGTGGACCACAAGGTGTAGAACCTTGTGGACAATGGTTCCGATGGTTGTACTTCTGGTAATGTCACTCCTTCTAGCATCTGCCAAGCGACGAAGGTGACTAGTACCAGTAACCAAATGAAATGGAACTCATAGCCCTGATCCTGGGCTTTGTGACAATCCTTATTGAGCTTGTTGACGCGGTAGCTCGCCCAGTTCATTTTCATTCCTTCTACACACTTCCCTATGAGGTCTACTATGAATCCAATGACCTGTGTTAGCTAGTTCTTTATGAAAATCTTTCCATCTATAAGATGACAATATAGGTGCACTGCGTCGTCCTAGATGGAGGCTACCTTGTAGCCTTGCTTTCCCTTCTATACATCGCCATAGTCTTCCTTTATGTGTTGTGCCAGGGAGCGATATGCAACCTCCCCTAGGTATAAGTGTTGAAGTTCTGGTCCTTGCATGCTCAGTCCTGTGATGAGGTGGATCAGTGTCGGATCCACAGTAATGCACCTTTCGAGCCATAGATATCCTCCATGATAGCATGATAAGAGGATTTTAATGCAAGTGTTAACCTCCTGGTGTTGGCCAAAGTGAGGGATATTCATCACATTTAGGATTGTTGATTGCGCAAACTCCTTTATCCACGACTGGGAGACTATGTGTGGCTTCTTCCCAGTCATCTTCATCAAATACCTATGCAGTGCAAGCATCGCATAGTTCTTCTCGTCTCCGAGGTTGAAGTCGTTGTTATTCAAAGCTGGGATGTGTCCTAACTGGGGTTCAATGATGCATATCCCCTTTGGGATGTACGCAATGATCAACGTGTATTCAAAGTCACGCAGGATACTGTCATGACTAATTTTTCTAGCCAAATGCGTTATGTATTCAGGCAAGACCGATGAGATATTCTTCACATTAGCCAGATCGTCACAGTGTTTTATTTGATTCTCAATAGAGGTTCAACTCGAACGACGTCTAATCGAGGGGGATGCTTGGAGGCCCCTAGTTGAGAATGCCTATATTCCTACAGAAATGACTCTCTCATCCATGAGGTCTAGAATAATCTCTTCCATGGACTTCTCTAATGCGCTTAGTTCTTCCAACATTTACACTTGTAACAAAATAAATCGGGTAGGCGAACGAACAAGTGAGGTAATGAAACTGATGGTGAGGTCTAGAAATCACAACACGATACAATGGGTTCTTGTTAGCTCGGATATCACAGTTTTCAAAAAGTGGTCATGGCATAGCGTCCGATGAGTTAAATAAGAAACATCGTAATGGATTCCTCCAACGGGAAGAAATGCATCAATTAATACGAATCAATCTGTTATGGCGCAGTCTCAATAGTCCAACAATGGTCTTTTGGCAATAACTGCATTTCTAGTCATTCTGGAGCATCATTCTAATGGTTGGGGTTCCTCCAATGGTTATATTTATTCGTCTTGGTGAATTCCTATTATGCATAGTTCTATTATTCCGACGAGGTTCAAGTTCTGTAGATCTGTCTCCTGCGAAGTCTTTTCTGGAACTTGTTGTAGTTTTTCTAACTTGGATTTATTCTTACTAAAATTCCTTGCCTTCTTTCCTATGATCTAAGTCTCTGGATTCCTCTTTCCATTCTCATTCTTATTTGTTCTTAGCATAGTGACTTCACGCTTCTGATTTTATTTCAAAGGGTTCAAAAATAATACCTCTTTGCTTACTAGGTCCTGGGTGGACATATTTTGTTCTTGCATGGATAGGTCCTTCAAAACATCATGTGCTCTTTAAACTTTGACAACTACTTCTCTTTCATTCTGTTGCTTCGACTCAACTTCTTGTTCTTCTAACAGTTGATCTATTCTTCTAGCTATGAGATCCCTTAGTTCTTTCTTTTTATTTTCTATGGCTTCCTCCTCTACTTTCCTTCTGATCTGATCCTTCTCAATCCAAGTCTATCCTAATAAAAGTGGAAAAGGGGCGTTGTTCTCAATAAATTTAATGACTTCAAATTCTTCTTCATTCGATGTCTCATGAACAATCATAGGTATATTAGTAACTCTTCCACATAGGGTTATAAGTTTTCCTTTAAACAAGCCTATCCTTCCTAATGAAGGTATCATAGCAGACTTTCCCAAAATTTCCCAAGTTCTTTCTGGCATAATATTCACATGTGTTTCTTCATCTAATAAACAATATATGTCGAAGTCTTCTATTTTTGTAACTATGCGCTATTTTTCTTTCAAGATCTATGGTAAACTGATGTCTCTATGATCATCCATTTCTTCTTTTAACAGTATTAACCTAGTCTCTGACTCTTTTTTTGTATGATTCTTTAACATATCCTTAGTCTCTTGAACTGCTTTATAGTTTTCTTGTCTCCTGTTCATATTTTCAACTTTATCAATCATCCTTGGGCAATCCTCAACCTCATGACCAATGGATTTACAACCAAGACAAATAGGACCTGCACTAGAGCATTCCTTAGCAATATGTCCCGATCTTTTGTGGTTGTAACACAATGCCAATACTCTCTTTATTTTAAATGAGCCATAATCTTTCCTATACTGCGTACTGGGATCACATTTTTGGACCTGCAATCTACACAAATTCTTTCTAGGTTCCTGCATTCATTTATTAGTCTAAAAATTCTTTCTATGCGCAATACTAACATATTTTTCTCTATTTATATCAAATTTATTCATATCAAATCTTTCTTCTAACTATTCCCTAGTGTTCAGACTAGAACAAAATGTATCAAATAGACCTAGATTCATACTTTCTAAGAAAAAAATCCACTTATCTTACCTTTAACAGAGAACAAAGATTTAAAATCTTACCTTTTTTCTTCAGATCAGGTTCCTTTCTTAGCACAGATCTTCGCAAGTCAAGTAGAATATTGCACACTACAAAAACAGATCTACGCACAGAGCTTTATCTTTTCCTTAGTTCCTAGCAATCATAGTTTCAGGTCCTAGCAACATAACCTTTTTTTGGCACATGGGAATACTCGGGGTTTAGCTCTTACAGTGCACCAACAAAACCCTAACTAGCGGCCCTTTTGGAAACACCTGGGAAGAAGATGAAGTCTCACCCTAGGTAGAGGAAGGGGCGGTTTTAGGACTTAGGTGTCTACAACCAAGCTAGGACACAGATATGTGATTACAACACTTAATAGAGCACTTAGCCAACAATATGCATTAGATTTTTGTTCTCATTTACATCATAGATTAACCCTTATTACAGATCAATGCAGTAACAATCAATATCTTACACTTCCAATCAATATCTTACACTTCCAATCTAGAATTCATTCACATAATTAAGAACTAAGATACAAAAGCATATGCATTCATTATACATAACAACAAGAACACCAAGAAAATAACCCTATAAACAACATCACACAAAGCACATCAAGACAAAGGATATACATGGTTCACCCCAGTGTGGGGCTATGTCCACCAAGTTATTCTTCTTCTTTATAGTATTTCAAGCTTCTTACATTCATCTTCTCCTGTGCACAAAGACACAGAGCCAAACTCCGCATAGGAAAAGAGATTTGCGAGCTGTTCACCAGATCCTCCTTCCCAAAACTAGGTCGAGGCATAGATCCAACTCCTTAGTATCATAGAGCACTTACATACAACATCTATGCACAAAGGAAATTACAAAACACTTGCACTTAGCTCCACAAGCCCTAACACATTCTTGCACTAAGCTTCTATTAGTAACTCTCTTTACATCGCTTAGCTACTCCTTATTTATACAATTACAACAAGGCCTAATCATGGATAAACCCATGGGCCGACATCCCAAAACCCCAATACAAAATCCCTAATAAACCCTTTGCTAGGTCCACAAAACAAGTGATATCCCATGATCTTCAATTTGCCTGGGCACTCCATCTTCGTCCAGCCTATCAAATGTCCAAAAGTGGTCAAACACGACCAATATTTCCTCAAAACTTGGTCAAGGGCCAACATGTGCATACTTGGGTAAGTGCACGGTACTTACTTGGAAGTGTGTAGAGTTTATTTATACATGTCTGCATATGTATTGAAGATTAAGTTCATGTCTAGTTATTAGGATGGAGATCCAGATGTTAAATGTCTAGTGAACCATCATTGTAATATGTAATCACATGCAAATATTAATCAATAAACATCATTGTTGCAGCCCAACCATGTAAAAAGGTATGGGGGGCTAAAATCCACTAGATAGGGAAAGGGGGATAAAAGTTAAGGATAAGGGCCTAAGATAGGGCGTTTAAGCCCAAAGGAATATTATATTAATATTCCTTAAATTATAAAGTATGTATAATTATTTTATCCTAAGTTCTAAGGATGGGAACAAGTGGGCCCAAGGTAGTTGTCAACATAACAAGTGTCAAGTTGGGAGCATGGATACATTTAGTTTGGACTTGGTTCATTTTCCTATATTCCCATCATCATTACTTCACTCATTCAATTTACCTTCATACCTTCCAGTTACTGTCACTGCATATGTATCGTAGTTAGCCGGGAGCTAGACTGAAGAAGTAGGTTGTCAGGCCTGTAGGATATTGAAGTGGTGGGTTGTCAAGCCCATGAGAATTCTCTCCAGGTGAGAGAATTGTTGGGAATTTATTCCATAAGGTGACAAAATGTAGCTACATGGCTCTCATACTTCTTTTCTGGCCTATTGTTGAAGCCCTGGAAATCAAGTGGGAAAACCAAGGGATTGTCGATGTAACATCCCGGTCTTGCGCACTAAGCGAACTTATTCTTTGAGGACACTTACTTGCAAGTGATCTAGATTATTATACTATTGGTCATTTGATTATTATTATAATATATTATGGATATGATGATATTTTATTTTGTTGTATTTACATAGACAGATGCTATTGACTGAGTTCTACTGAGTGTGCAAGACTTTAGACATTGAGGATGCAGAGGCATCGATGAAACCCCTTCGACTCTGGATCAATTCAGGGAGTGGACTATTTGGGTTTTAATGTCTGATATGACATATGTACATATGATTAGATTTTATGATGATTGATTATTATTACTGAAATGATTCATTGATGGATGTAGGCTAATGATAGCTTGTCGACCAGACTCACATGTGGAGTAGAGGGGTCACATAGGACAACCAAAGACATTGAGGGAGAGGTGTGGCATAAGCCCTCCCAAAACCTACTAGAACTCTCGTTGTGGCTCGAACTATAGTTTAACGATTACCTAGTTCGAGAAGACCCATGATTTCATGAGGGAAGACTATGACAGTCGTTCACGATGATTCTAAGGGGCGTGCAATAAGGCAAGGGCCTTATTCCTTAGAGTCTCTTAGTCTCCCACAATATCACCTGGTGGAGTATTGATTCCAGGGGTTTGACATCTACCAAATTCAGTCAAGAGGCAAGTGGCACTCTTGGATCATGTAGTGCATCTTGAAGGGCATGTCATGCAAGGAAAATGTAAAGAGGCAAGTGGCACCCTTGGAGCAGCTAGTGCGTCCTGAAGGGAACGTCGTGATTTTAACTAGTAAGTGAATAAACCAAGTCATCCTTAAAATGAATGATATGATAATTAAGGTTTAAAAACCATTTTTCCTAATAAAAATGTCACCCAACCTATTGAAATTAAAACCTAGGCATAAGTAGAACATGTGGTAAAAAAAAATAAAAAAAAGTAAACATGTAACAAGAATGAGGGTAAGAAATTCAAACTTATTTATTAAAGTCAAAATTATAATTGAGGATTAATTTAAAAAAAAAAGGGGCAATGGTTGTTTTATCTACGTTTTCTAATTTAATTTTTAGTTAAAACAAAAAGATGATAAACGGTTGTTTTTATCTACACTTGCTAAATTAATTTTTAATTAAAAAGGAAAAAGAGTAAATGGTTGTTTTATCTACACTTGCTAAATTGATTTTTTAGTTAAAAAGGAAAAAGGGGGAAACTTAAAAGAAATAGGAAACTTTAAGAAAAAAGGAAAACTTTAAGAAAATGGGAAACATAAAGAAAAACATGAACGTCTAACTTAGTAAGGAATCTTGCCTTTGGAACTTTCTAATTATGAAGTCAACTGAGAATTAAGTAAAGTGTAAGTCATTTAAGAAGTGTAAGGGAATTTTGGGACACCGAGGAGCATTTTTAGGAATGATCTTAGATGGATTATGGAAATAGGAACATTTAATTAATTAATAAAATTGATTTTTTGGTGCAACTAGGGGATCGAGCGACATGTGTACGTGGGAGGTTTTTCGAAATTAATTTAATGAAAAAGGAATTTAATGAGAATTTGGGAAACTAATTAATTGAAAACTCTATAAAAAGGATGGAGGAGGAGGAGTATGGATCTTATCTTTTTGCATAACGTTACGTTGCTGAAATTTTATCTTGACTGAAGTTTCTCTTGTGGGAATTGGGATACCCAACTCGGCTAACGAGTGGTAGCCCGACCTTGCGAGGCAAGATGCATTCTAGAATTCTCTAGTATCGTGTGCATGGCCCCTTTGCGGCTCGGGGGGCCCAGAGGAGAGAAGAGTATCCCTAGCTTTGGTTGGAAGCTACCAATGAGGTCACATCGGTCGACAAGCGAGAGTTGGACGGAGCGCTTGTGGGACAATGACTTTGGAGCATTCGCATTTGGCTATGGTACGCATTTGTATATTGTATAGAATAGTAGTTTAAATGTTTTTCCTGCACCTTTAGTAATGTACTTATACTGTGTTGAAGTTTATGTTTAATCAACGTAACACTATCTAGAGATTTAATTTTTATCTTCAGCAAACCATCTTGATGATCCCAACATTTTATGATCAAAGAAATTAAAGTCATCGCATTATTATGCTCGCTATATTTTGAATTGATTTCCCATGGAGAACCCAAACTTTGATTGCATTGACTTCTCTGCACTTTTCTTTATTTATTAATACGAAGATAAATTGTGTTTTTATCTTATTCCCTTATCCCTTAAGTTATTAGTCTGTGCCTGAGAAGTCGTCTAGGAGTTGAATCGATGATCGTCACCCTGGTGTTTAAAGACTTATAGATTCAAATTACCTACTTTCATGTGCATGAATAATAAGTGAAGGATAATTTTTCTCCCAATTATATATCCCTTACTTATATCTGCATTTTTTGTTTATGATTAATCTATAATCTTTTCACCCTCATTGTGAATGAGTATCTCTACGTTTGATTGATTCATTATTGAATGATTACTCTTGGCGCCTTCTTTTGAATTATTACTTATGAATTTCATTGAATGATTATCTCTGCATTTCTCTTGAATGATTACCTATGCTTTTTCTTGACTGATCAAATATGTGTTTCTTTGGAACGTTTAAACTCTGCGTTGAATGAGTAATCCTCAAAGCATTAATCTCTGAATAAATCGGTTTTCCCAAATTGTTTTTTCCAGAACATCATTGTGTTTTATGACCATATGTGATTGCATTTTTCCTTGTCTAATGGTTGCATTTTTACTGGTGTAATGGCTTTGTTTTTACTTGTGTAATGGTTGTGTTTTTACTGGTGTAATGGTTGCATTTTTACTATGTAATGGTTGTGTTTTTACTTGTGTAATGGTTGGACTTTTACTTGTGTAATGGTTGTGTTTATACTAGTGTAATGGTTGTGTTTTTACTGTGTAATGGTTTCATTTTTACTTGTGTAATGGTTATGTTTTTACTTGTGTAATGGTTGCGTTTTTATTGGTCTAATGGTTGTGTTTTTACTTGTGTAATGGTTGTTTTTTTACTTGTGTAATGGTTGTGTTTTTGGTGACTATGTAATGGTTAGACATAGATTCATTACTGGACAACGATATTGATTTTGTTGAGAGAGAGTATTAATGGACATGAATATTTTGTATAGACAACGATTCTATTTGTATGAAAATGATTCTATTTTGTATAGACAATGAATATATAGAGAATTAAAATAGAGAGAGATTATATTTTGTATGACAACGATTCTATTTTGTGTAGACAACGATTCTATTTTGTATATGACAATGATTGTATTTGTATAGACAATGATTCTATTTGTATGACAGTAATAATATTTTATATGGCAACGATTTTATTGATTGATAGAATAAATAGATAGTGATTTATTTGTTAAGTCCTTTTTAGTGAACAACCCTTTTTACACCACGAATTATGGGCGAATTACCTAGTATTCACACAACGAATTTATTTATGGCTGAGAAACACATCAAATTGATGGTTGAGTAACATTGAAATACAACGAATATAGATGGTGATATTGTTGGCATAGATTAATTTAGTAGATTTTTTAATTTCCATTTGAAATGTATTTAACACAACAAATATTAATAGACGGAATATTATTATGGGACAATGATATCATTGTTAGATATAGTAGTTCACATATATTATGTTAAGTAGTTCACTTATATTAATATATATTGTATATTTATTGACAATGTATATTGGTTATGTGAATTGCATATAGTAGTTCAGTTTTTAATGAAAAAAAAAAACAAGTAGTCATTCATTAAATGGTAAAGAAAAAGCAGTTTAAGGAATCTATGACGCATGTGGATTCAATGAATTAGTGCGAGGTATGATGGTTAAAGATTAGATTCCTTGGCACCACCATCCATGTTGATGTAGTATTTTTCCATAATTTATTGTGATGTATGATTGTTTATTGGTAAGTTTTCCCTTGCGTCTTGTTGACTTGTCGATTGGGTGCTTGGGTAGTCTTCAAGTATTTTAACAGTTAATTTGGTTTCCTAGCGCGTTGGATTTATCTTGGGTTAAAGGTCTAGATATGTTATGTTGTTCCATGGTTACTATCATGGCTATCGCCTTGTGACAGTATGATTCTAGATGAGGGGATCATTGTGCGCCTTGATGGATAGAGGTGAATGATAACCTAACCAGAGTCTTGTGCTTCCCTATGTGGGCGTTTTGTTCGTTGGAATTGACGTTGGTACTTGGTTCTGTAACATCTTAATGTGTTTGGTTTTGTGTGCCATAGATATTTCTAGTTACTGGTCGTCGAAGCTGATGTGTCGGGTTGTTGTTGTTGTCATTTAGCTTGTAGGCGATATCTTGCTTATGTTGAGTGGGTAGCGATTTTTATCTATCAATTGATTATTGCATGTGTTGTCCATTTGCATGATGTGCTAGTGTGTTGGGTCTTTGTTTTCTGTCTCCTGAATGCGTAAGTTGTGTTCGTTGTCAATTTTCTTTTGTTTTATTGTAGTCATTGATTTCCTTCTTTCTAAAAATAAAAAATAAAATCTTGTGTCGCATGTATTCGTAATGAACAGGGTCCTTAGATATGGTATTAGAGTGGGTTCGACGCGTGACATGGGATCACTACGTCTTCCGTTGATTGATAATTGATTATGATGTTTCTAATTAAGTTGACTTGTATTCATGCAGGTAATCATGGTTAGAGAATGTTGTAGAGGTAGAAGATGGGGTGCAAGGGGAGGAGGTGCAACGCCCCTAGTAGCATACATGCCTGAGGGGTCTAACCCCGAGGTAGACGAATAAGTTGTCGGGAAGGAACATATAGATGTGGGTGATGTGGTTGGGATGATGAGGTATTTTCAGTAGATGTCTAAGGCATTGATCATTCATTTGGATAGAGATGAGTCCAGGGCATCGACACCCTCTGAGGGTCCACTGCACGCTCTGGTCGGCACTGGTAGAATTCACCATGTACTCGAGAAGGTCAAATTTCCCAAGTTATTTGGAGCCCCAGATGGTGCAGCCTTTGAGGCATGTTTGGAGAATATGGTGATGTGATTTTCACTTCGTGACTATACCTCCAACATGAAGGTCCACATGGAGGTATTTCAATTGAAGGGAAGCACTATTCTATTGTGGAAGATTCTCCTACCGCAATTGAACATGGTTATCGAAGACATGTCATGGGAACTGTTAGAGGAATGGTTCTGAGAGAGGTATATGTCCGAGGAATTCATTGAGTGTTAGCTCAACGAGCTCGACGCCTTGAGACAGGGTGGTCGTATGGTGCCCGAGTATGAGGCCCATTTTATGGATCTTCTTCGGTATTATCTGCACTTAAATACTGAGAAACTTAAGGCCAACAGGTTCTTGTTTGGAATTAATGTCATTATTCGTGTAAAGGTTATAATTTTGATTCCTTAAAACTTGCATGATGTCATTCAGAAGGCCCTCATAGCAGAGGAGGAGCTTATCAGTGGGGTTCAGAGAAGGACTTCGACGAGACCAACAGGGCAGGTGTCATCTGGTGCACAACAACATCAGACACAATCTAGACATTTTCCAGGAAATCATGGTTTCCAAAGAGGATCCACATTCACTAAACCTAGGCAACCAGTGCCTCAGCAGTGTACTCCTTACCGAGGATCACAACACCAGTAGCATCGTCAACCGTAAAAAAAAAATCTTAGGCATGTTCAATATAACAGACTAGGGTTCTAGGTCGGTGGGTGGTTGACTTCTACTTCAGGTACCACGAGTACTGGACTAAAGAAAGGGTGTTGGACATGTGGGGAGACACATTACCAACGCGACTTCCTAGTGGAGAGGACTAGAGCATCTAGATCAATTGGACCCACTATCGTGGGAGATTTGGGCAAGGCCCATTAGATTCATGCAATGGTGAATAACCACTAGGAAGAGCACCAGTTGACTATTCTCAAGACGTCAGGTATTGTTGTTGACCATAAACTTAGTATTTTGATAGATCCACGTGCTACAAAGAGTTTCATTTTTGGGGCAGTGCTTAAAATAATTAAGGTCAATGAAGTCGAACAAGATGGGTTTAGATTTGTAGAAATGGCTTCTGGAGCTAAACAAAAGGTTTGGGAAGGTTACAGGTTGTAGCCTTAACCTAGGAATTGTTTTCAATAGGAGCAACCTAGACGTCATGATATTAGGATCTTATGACATTGTGATCAGTATGGACTGGTTGGAATCGCATGAGGCGATACTCATCTGTAAGATGAAACAGTTAATCTTGGACGATGATGAGGGATAGAGGCCTGTGATTTTAGGTCAGAACCACAGAGTTTCCCTGAGGTTCATCTCTTCCTTGCAGCCATGGAAGAGCATGTGCAAGGGATGTAAGCTTTATGTGATCCTTGCGTTAAATGATAAGGGAGTAGCAGAAGGTCTACAACACCTTGCGGTGGTGAGAAATTTTTCGGATATCTTCCCGGAGGAGTTACCTGGGATGCCACCAAAGATGGAGTTAGAATTTACCATAGACTTAAAATAGGGTATTGAATCGATAGAAATAAATCCCTATCGGATGTTGATCCCAGAGTTACACGAGTTGAAAATGTAACTAAAGGAGTTGTTGGACCTAGGACTTATACATCCAAGTGTGTCACCATGGGGTGCACCTATTATTTTCATACGAAAGAAGGATGGGTTGTGGAGACTCTGCATTTAATATCATCAATTGAACAAGGAAAAGATCAAGAATCAATATCTGTTTCCAAGGATTGATGATCTATTTGATCAGATGAAAGGCACGACGGTGTTTTCAAATATCAACTTGAGATCAGGGTATCACTAGTTACAGATCAAGGAGGATGAAATCCCTAAGACCACCTTTAATATGAGGTTTGGACATTACAAGTTTACTATTTTACCTTTCAGATTTGAAAACTAATGCAGGAGCATTGCTCCAACTGAGCAACATGCCATATAGACAACACATTTAGCGCGCATTCAAAGAAGGGAGAGGCATTGACCCTCTCATTTTAAATTTTAAATTATAATTTAATGCTTGTAAGGCGAGAAGAGACAAATCGTTCTCTTTGTAAAAGATGTATATAGAGTCACCTTTAATGGTTGATAGGCTGATAAGATACAGATTCGATTCGGACTAGACAACCTTTTATTGTAATTAAATGTAAATTAATGAGAGTAGGTAGCTTGGAGGGAAGATCTCGAGGAGCCCCTCTTTTGTAAAAATATATTTGTATCTAGATTCATTAGTGGGGAGACAGGAATAGGTGGAGATATTAGGATAGAAAAGAAGAAAGAGAGAGTCGATACTCTATCACAGTCCAATCTCACCCATATTGTAACCGAACATTCATATTAATACAAAGAGCAGTTTTTCCTACATGAGATTATTTATGTGTTTATGTGGTTATGAATGAATTTCATGTGTGTGTTATTTTATGTTGTATATGTATGTTAGATTCCATATGCAGGTGATAGATATACTTTTCTATCTGTCTGAGAGGTTTCTAATTTTGGTCTGGGTTCTTTGTGGATTAAATACAAGGGGTTGCATGACAGAGTGTTAAAGAATCTGTGATCCAGTGAAAATAGTGCACATATGAGTTCTATGGAATTCAGTAAATAACATGCCAGAAGGGCGCACTAGATGAATCCTAAAATCAAAGGATAAGCCTCATGGCTACTGAACACTTTGAATATGAAGATTGTGCAGAAGAAGGTGGAGAGAGACATAATCACTAAGGATTCTATGAAGTTCTTCTAGGAGGGAATCGAGTGAGTGAAAAGATTGCACAAGCATAACTCTATTTTGAGTTTAGAGATAAGGGAAGTGTCTTGGAAAAGACACTCACAAAGTTACTGAATACTCTGCAAGATCAGCAAGGAGTGCTTGAGTGGAAGTTTCCAAGAGGGCACTTACATCTCTTTGAGGGATAGAAGGGACAATAACCTTTGAGGTCCTAGTAGTTGAAGATCAAGGAGACAGAGTTGTTGAACAATTTGGAGGAAGACATGTGCAAGGATTGCACCAGGCCAACACTCATACGAAGTTTTGAAGACATCCAATTAAAGTTTGGTCGAGCACGAGGAGTGTTCAGGGAATCAAACTGTTTCAAGTTCATAAGATCAGAAAGAATAATACCTTTGCATACAAGTTTCCTATAGAAAGAAGCCTAAGGTCAAGACACTTAGAGGTCCAAGCCACAAACATGATCAATAGAAGTAGCACGAAGTTGTACGTAAAGCGCAAGTGTGTGCAGGGTCGAGGTCAAGTTTCATTGACAAAATTTCAGAAGGGAAAGCGGAAGTCGAGATCCAATAGTCGGGCTTGCAGGAGGAAAATCGAAGGCCGAGAACTTTGAGACGTTGGAAATATTCCAAGTCAAGAAGAAATTCAAAGCTCAGGAGGAGGAGTGTCGGTAGCCATTAGATCAAGTGCAAAGGAGGAAATCTGGACCATTGAATCTCACGTCCAGACACCCAAAAGAGCGTGCAGGAGGAAAAAAATATCAGTCGTAAGATCTAGGAGCATGTGGGCCAATAGTAGTTGGATCTAGGGAAATTGCACAAGGTTTAAACCCTTTGGAGTTGCACAAGAGAGTGGACATTGGGAAACACAAAGTCGCAAAACCATCGGGACCATCCATCACCAAAGGACAGGTGGCAACAGATTAGTATTTTGCTGACTCGCGATTTGGAGAAGTCAAGGGGGAAAATTATAAGAACTCATGAAACCCAAGTTAGCAACTTGATTGTAGTCATCGATGAAGGAGAGAACATGGACCGTTGATTGTCCAAGGAAGTCCCAAATCCTGAAACCATCAGGACTGACCATTGAGACAGGATACTTGGCGAAGGATCAACATTTCACTAAATCGCAGGATGGAAAGGTCAAAGTGCAGACTTGTGAGAATTCATGAAGTGTGAACCCACAAAAAGATCATAGTCGTTGATCGAGGATATATCTGGACCGTTTATTTTTCTAGGGATAATTTTGGGATATGGGGGATCGGGTGTAGGAAGGTGATCGATGCTCCAAATTCATGAAATGCGAAGTCCTGATTCACGAAGAATAGATTTGAGTTGTCAGATCGCGAGTGATACGTGACCATTGATCTGGGTCAACAAATTTCAGAAGTTTGGGTATCAAACTTTGGAGGAGAGCATTGGGCTACGTCCCGACCTCACGAGTTGAGAAGTCTTGCAGCACTCGGAGGATTGGCCCCAGGTCGTGGTGAGTGGTCACATGAGCAGAGATATGAAAGGACCTAGAAAGTGTTAATCCCTTTTCGGAGTTTCAGGAATTATAGGAGTCGGGGTGACTCACATGTAGAAGTCCTGAAATTGTGAAACATGAAGTGCCTTTTAGTTAGGCTTGTGGTCATGAGTAGTGGCCACACAGAGGGAGCTCGCACCTAGTGTTTGTTCGCGTAGGCAGAGTTTTTTAATAGGACCTTTGTATTTTGTTCGTGGTATTCCAGCAGGGAATCAAAGAGCTAATCTGGCTCGAGGAATTGGAATGATCCTTAGACCGGGAGGTTAGCAGATCCAGTTGAGGCAGGGGGTCTGCGCCATGTGGTATCAGAGAGAGATTTTTTGTCTATATATTTCAGGAGGAAGAGAAGTAGAAGAGAGAGTTTTGATTCTCTGTAGTGATTGTTTGTGAGGTGTGCAACAGACAATTTACATCCAGGTGAGTTGTAGGAGAAGCTGGGAATGTTGTCAGTTCCAGAGTAAACAACAGACTTGCCAGGAGGGAAGGTAGAGGAAGAAGATGGATATTGAAGGCCACAAATGTGGTCCAAGAGAAGACTACCATCAGAAAAGAAAGGTTGATATAGACCAAGAGCTTAGCAAGATAAGAGTGAAAATGGAGAAGCTTGCATTTAAAATGCAACAGGATGCTAAAGTGCATTGGGTGTATGACTGGCCCATGAAGAAGAAGGTGAAGTGGCTAGTTAAAAGATTGTTGGCTAGAGGAAAAAAAAGGTTTTTGAGAGTGTGGTTGAGGTATGTTGAAAGACTCAGTGGTGAAAGGGAGATGGTTCACATCTGTGAGCCATAAAATGGGAAGATTCTCACTGATTGTGAGGAGAAGAGATCAGACAAGGGTCTCAGAAACTACCAAGTGGGTAGTGATGAACTTTCAAGTTGTCAGGTGGGAAATGAGATGGGTCATTAGAGGATCTCATAGAATTCTAGGAGGAAAGGGCACAAATCCCAAATAGTCAGGTGGGAAAGGGAGAGAATGTGAACTCGACTGAGAGTTCATATCAGCAAGGAATGTTGATAGAGGAGGATCAAAGGAGTACTCTGGTCATTGGGGGAATTGAGATATTCCTACAAAGCAACCCAATTGAATCCATATAATGTGTTGCAGAAGAAGGACATCTAGCAGTGATTATCATAGAGGAAGAAGAGAAGGAGCAGACACTGGCATTTTCCCCATCAAGAGGAGAATAGAATTCAGCAGAATTGCTTGAAATTTTCAGCGAGGAAGCTGAATAGGAGATCATTGTGGCATTGAAGCCTACAGAAGTGGAGGAAGAAAACAACATGGACTTTTTTGATCTGTGTGAAGAGTTGGAATCCCTATAGATAAGGGTTATAGTGAAAAGTCATCACATCCAACAGATCATGTTGGAGACAGATGAAGCATAAAAGCCCAAGAAGAAGATGGAGGAAGTTGGAGATATGCCAACAAGAGAGATGACAGTCAAGCTGTCAGAGGAGGAAGATGAGAAACATCTCAGTGATGAGACTAAAGAACTAAAGTTTGCAGTAGGTTGGCAAGCTAAGGCCATAAGAGATGGATAAAATCACAAGGGGGATCAACTTGATCTTCCCATTAATGAGGAGGGAGTGCAGTGGAGCAGACTGCATAAAGAGAGCGAGCCATTGGAACAAATCTACAGGGAGATAGAAGAAATCAAAAGGATTATGTTGAGGTCAGCACATGATACTTCCAACAAGGATAAGATGAGTAGAGGGGAGCCTTCCATAGAATCAAGGAAGAAGCAGTAGCGACAAAGTAGTTGAGCAGATGGACAACTCCAAAGAACAGTTTGGGATCCAGGTGGATTTCAACAAAGATGGGAAGCTCGTGAGGAGGAGTTCATGAATTTTTCATAGAATTGAAGTATGATGTAGGAGCATCACTCCAACCCAACAAGGTGCCATCTAGACAACACATTCAATGCACATTCGAAGAAGGGAGAGGCGTCATCCCTCTCATTTTAAATTTTAAATTATAACTAAATGTTTATAAGGATAGAAGAACCAAATTGTTTCCTTTGTATAGATTGTAGATAGATTCTCCTTTAATGGTTGACAGGCTGATAATATCTATATCTGATTCATACTAGACAACCATTTATTGTAATTCAATGTAAATTAATGAGAGTAGGTAGCTTGGAGGGAAGAGCTCAAGGAGCCCCTCTTTTGTAAAAAGATATTTCTATCTAGATTCATTAGTGGGGAGACAGGAAGAGGTAGAGAGATTAGAATAGAATAGAATAAAGAGAGATCCGAGACTATGTCACAATCCGAGCTCACCCATATTCATGTAACCAAACATTCATATTAATACAAAGAGAATTTTTCCTGCATGAGATTATTTGTGTGTTTATGTGGTTATGAATGAATGTCATGTGTGTGTTATTTTATGTTGTATATGTATGTTATATTCCATATACATGTGATAGATAGACTTCTTTATCTATCTGAGAGTTTTCTAATTTCACTCTGGGTTCTTTATGGCTTAAATACAAGGCGTTGCATGACAGAGTGTTAAAGACTATGTGAGCTAGTGAAAAGAGTGCACATATGAGTTCTATGGAATTCAAGAAAGAACGTGTCAGGAGGGAGCACCATAGGAATCATAAAATCAAAGGAGAATCCTCAGGGTTACTCAACACTCTGGAGGTGAAGACTGTGCAAAGGAAGGCATAGAGAGACATAATCATTAAGGATTTTCTGAAGTGTTTCCAGGAGGGCATCGAGTGAGTGAAAAGAGTGCACAAGAAGAACTCTATTTTGAGTTCAGTGATAAGGGAAGTGTCTAGGAGATGACACTCACAGAGTTACTGAACACTCTGCAAGCTTAGCAAGGATTTCTTGAGAGGAAGTCACAAAGAGGGTACTTATATCTCTTCGAGGAGAAAAAGGGACAGTAACCTTTGAGGTATGATAAGTTGAAGCTCAAGGAGACAAAGTTGTCGAACACTCTAGAGGATAACCTTTGTAAGGAGTGCACTAGGCCAACACTCAGACAAAGTGTTGAAGACAACTAATTGAAGTCCGATCGAGCAAAAGGAGTGTGCAGGGAAGTGAACTGTTTCAATTTCGTAAGATCAAGAAGAATAGTACCTTTGCATATAAGGTTCTTGTAGAAAGAAGCAGAAGGTAGAGACACTTTGAGGTCCAAGCCATACACAAGCTCAAGATAGGTAGAATGATTTTTTTCGTAGAGCACAAGTGTGCACGGGGTCAAGGTCAAGTTTCATTGACAAAATTTTAGGAGGGAAAGCGAAAGTTGAGTCCCAACAGTCGGGTTCGCGAGAGGACAATCGAAGGTCGATAACTTTGAGACGTTGGAAATATTCCAATTGAAGAAGAAATTCAAAGCTCAGGAGGAGGAGTGTCGGCAACCATTAGATCAGCTGCAAAAGAGGAAATCTAGACCGTTAAATCTCATGCCCAGACACCCCGAAGAGCATGCATGAGGAAACAAATCTCAGTCATAGGATCTTGGAGCGCATGGGCCAACAACCGTTGGATCCAGGGAATGTGCACAAGGTTTAAACCCTTTTGATTTGCACAGGAGAGTGGACATCGTGAAATGCAAAGTCCCAAAACCATCGGGACCATCCATCGTCACAGGACAGGTGGCAGAAGATCATTATTTCACTGACTCACGATTTGGGAAGTTAAGGGGAAACATTATAAGAACTCGTGAAACTCAATTTCTCGACTTGATTCTAGATGTTGATCAAGGAGAGAACATGGACCGTTGATTTTCAAGGGAAGTCCCAAGTCCCGAAACCATTGGGACCGACCATTGAGACATGACATGTGGTGAAGGATCAACGTTTCACTGACTCGCAGGAGGGACAGGTCAAAGGGAAGACTTGTGAGAATTCGCAAAGTGCGAACCTATGAAAAGATCATAGGCATTGATAAAGGAGAGATTTGGACCAGTTATTTTTCTAGGGAGAACTTTAGGATATCGGGTATCGGGAGCAGGGAGGTGATTGATCCTCCGACTTAGTGAAATGTGAAGTCCCGATTGCGAAAAATAGATCTGAGCCATTAGATCGCAATCCCTAGAGAGAAGGGTGATAGTGCAAAGTCAACACATCCAACAGATCGGGTTGGGGATAGATGGATCATACTAGACCAAGGAGGATATGGAGGAAGTTGGAGATATGCCAGAAGGAGAGCTGTCATTCAAGCTGTGAGAGGAGGAAGTTGAGCAATAGCTCAGTGATGAGATTGTAGAACTGAATTCTACAACAGGGTGGCAATATAAGGCCAAAAGATATGGAGAAAATCGCAAGGGGAATCAAGTTGTCTTCCCATCAATGAGGAGGAAGTGTAGCGGAGAAAACTGCATAAAGAAAGCCAGCCATTGGAACAACTAGATAGGGAGATAGAAGAAATCAGAAGGTTCATGTTGAGGTCAGCACATGAGACTGCCAGCAAGGAGAAGCTGAGAAGAAGGGATCCTGCCATAGTAGCAGGGAAGAAGCAGCAGTGACAAAGAACTGGAGCAGATGGATAGCTCTAAAGAACAGTTTGGGATCCAGGTTGATTTCTATAGAGCTTGGAAGCTTGTGAGTAGGAGCTCATGAATTTTTCATAGCAGTGGATTATGATGCAGGAGCATTGCTCCAACCCAACAAAGCACCAACTAGACAACACATTCAATGCACATTCAAATAAGGGAGAGGCACCATCCCTCTCATTTTAAATTTTAAATTATAATTAAATGTTTGTAAGGCTGGAAGAACCAAATTTTTTTCTTTGTACAGGTTGTAGATAGAGTCACCTTTAATGGTTGATAGGATGATAAGATCTAGATCTAATTCAGACTAGAAAACGATCGATTGTAATTCAATGTAAAATAATGAGAGTAGGTATCTTGGAGGGAAGATCTCGAGGAACCCCTCTTTTGTAAAAATATATTTGTATCTAGATTCATTAGTGGAGAGACAGGAAGAGGCAGACATATTATAACAGAAGATAAGAAAGAGAGAGACGAGATGCTATCGCAGTCCAAGATCACCCATATTATAACCAAACATTCATATTAATACAAAGAGCAATTTTTCCTGCATGAGATACTTTGTGTGTTTATGTGGTTATGAATGAATGTCATGTGTGTGTTATTTTATGTTGTAGATGTATGTTATATTCTATCTGCAGGTGATACATAGATTTCTCCATCTTTCTGAGAGTTTTTTTATTTCAGTCTGGGTTCTTTGTGGCTTAAATAAAAGGGGTTGTATGCTAGAGTCTTAAAGACTATGTGAGCTAGTGCAAAGAGTGAAAATATGAGTTATGTGGAATTTAGTTAAGAATTTGTCAGGAGGGCGCACTAGAGGAATCATAAACTCAAAGGAGAATCCTCAAGGTTACTTAACACTTTGGAGGTGAAGAATGTGTAGAGGAATGTGCACAGAGACAAAATCAATGAGGATTATGTGAAGTTCTACCAGGAGGGCATCAAGCTAGTGAAAAGAGTGAACAATAATAAATCTATTTCAAGTTCAGAGATAAGGGAAGTTTCTAGGAGAAGACACTCACAAAGTGATTGAATACTCTTCAATCTCGCCAAGGAGTGCTCGAGCGAAAGTCACCAAGACAACACTTGCATCTCTTCAAGGGACAAAAGGGACAATAACCTTTTAGGTATGAGCAGTTGAAGCTCAAGGAGACAGATTTGTTGAACACTCTAGAGGAAGCCCTATGCAAGGAGTGCACCAGGACAAAACTTAGACGAAGTGTTGAATAAATCCAGTTGAAGGCCGGTCGATCACAAGGAGTGTGCAGGGAAGCAAACTATTTCAATTTCGTAAGCTTAGGAAGAATAGTACCTTTGTGTACAATGTTCCTGTAGAAAGAAGAAGAAGGCTGAGACAATTCGAGGTCCAAGCCACAAAAGAACTCAGGAGAGGTAGCACAAATTTGGATGTAGAGTGCAAGTGTGCGTAGGGGCGAGGTCAAATTTCATGGAAAACTTTTCAGGAGGGAAAGCGTAAGTCAAGACCCAATAGTTGGGCTCGTAGGAGGACAATCGAAGGCTGAGACCTTTGAGACTTTGAAAATATTCCAAGTGAGGAATAAATTCAAATCTCGGGAGGAGGAGTGTCGACAACCATTAGATCAGTTGTAGAGGAGGAAATCTGGACCATTGAATCTCACTACCAGAGACCCAAAAGAGCATGCAGGAGGAAACAAATCTCAACTGTAGGATCTGGGAGTGCATAGGCCAATAGTTGTTGGATCTAGGGAATGTTCATAAGGTTTAAACCCTTTGGAGTTGCACAGGAGAGTGGAAATTGCAAAACACAAAGTCTCTAAACCATCGAGACCATCCATCGTCAGAGGATAGGTGGCAGTAGATAAATATTTCGCTGACTCGGGATTTGGAGAAGTCAAGGGGAAAAATTATAATAACTCATGAAACTCAATTTTGTGACTTGATCGTAGTTGTCGATCAAGGAGAGATCATGGGCCTTTGATTGTCTAGGTAAGTCCCAAGTCCTAAAACCATCGAGATAAGACACATGGCAAAGGATCAACATTTCGCTGACTCACAGGAGGGAAAGGTCAAAGGGAAGACTTGTGAGAATTCTCGAAGTGAGAACCCATGAAAATATCATAGTCGTTGATCGAGGAGAGATATGGACTATTGATTTTTCCACGGATAATTTAGGGATAGCGGGGATCAGGAGAAGGGAGGTGATTGATCCTCTGAATTCACGAAATGTGAAGTCCCGATTTGTGAAGAATATATCTGAGTCGTCAGATCATGAGAGATACATGATCGTTGATCTAGTTCAGTAGATTTTATAAGTTCAGGGATCAGAATTTGGAGTAGAGTGTTGGGCTACGTCTTGACTTCATGAGTTGTGAAGTACTGAAGCACTCAGAGGATTTTCCCTAGGTCATGGCGAATGGTCACATGACCAAAGATAAGGAAAGGAGCTATCACGCGTTAAGCCTTTTTCGGAGTTTCGGGAATCAAAGGAGTCGGGGTGACTCACATGTAGAAGTCTCGAAATAGTGAAACATGAAGTGCCTTTTGGTTAGGCTTGTGGTCACGGGTAGTGGTCACGTAGAGGGAACTTGCGCCCAGTGTTTGTTCGTGTAGGCGGAGTTTCATAATATGACCTATGGACTTTTTTTGTGCGATTCCAGTTGGGAATTGAAGAGATAATCTGGCTCAAGGAATTGGAATGATCCTTAGACCGGAAGGTCAGTGGATCTAGACGAGGTAGGGGGTTTGCACCACAAACTCCCCTAGGGTATTTATGAGTTTGATGAATGGGGTGTTCCACGAATACTTGGACAAGTTCGTCCAAGTATTCATTGATGATATTTTGATTTACTATTGGAAGATGGAGGAGAATGACGAGCACTTGCACTTGGTACTACAATTATGTGAGAGAAAAAATTGTATATGAAATTTTCTAAATGCTCATTTTATCAATCTAAGATTCACTACTTAGGGCATGTCGTCTCCGATGAAGGTATCGTCGTGGATCGAACAAAGTTCAAATCTATTATGGAATGGCCTATGCCGATGAATGTCCCCAAAGTGCATATCTTCTTGGGTTTATCGGGATACTATCAACAGTTTGTCGAGGGTTTTTTGAAGATAGAAAATCCGATTACGGAATTGCAGAAGAAGAAAAAGAAGTTTGTTTGGACCAAGAAATGCACGTAGGAATTTCTAAGGCTCAAGGAGATGTTGACGACAACACCGATACTAAGGGTCCCTGACATGGATGTGGATTTATTGAAATGCATTGAGAGTTTGATGCAAGATGGTCAAGTGATCACTTACATCTCGAGAAAGTTGAGATGACATGAGGAGAACAATGAAACACATGATTTTGAGTTGTTATCCATTGTTTATTCCTTGAGAGTTTGGAGACACTACCTTATCAGACGGAAATTCGAACTAAAAGTAGACCACTGTGGACTACAACACATATTTGTGCAAACCAACTTGAACGTGCGGCAATAGCATTCATCGAAATTGATTAGCGGGTATGATTTCAAGATTACTTACATAAAGGGAACAATGAATGGAGTGGACGATGTGTTGAGTCGGAGACCACGCATCTTTTTTGGTCATGCCTCTTCATATGAATCTATGTGAAATGATTCTAACTTTATAGCGCGACAATGACTGGTACAAAGAGGTCAAGGATTTTATCCGAAAAAACACAATGATGGTGCCAAAATTGAAGGATTTACTTTGGACAATGACGAATTATTGATATTTAAAATTCAAATTTACGTACCACCCAATGACAAGTTAAGGAGTTTGATCCTAAACGAGGCTCACAAAGTAGTGTACATGGTTCACCCAGGAGTCATGAAGATGAGGACATACCTTAAACCCTTATTTTTTTGGAGAGGAATGAAGGTAGACATAGTCAACTATGGGGACATATGTCTAGAATGTCAAAAGGGGAAAGATGAACATAGACATCCGACAAGATTACTACAGCCGCACGTTATTCCGGAATTGAATGGGAATTCATTTCGATGGATTTCTTTGTTGGATTTCCACTGATGGCAAGGAGACACAACTCGATATTTTTGGTAGTCAACACTCTGACAAAGAGTGCTCATGTTATTCTTGTGTGTACGATGTATCATGAACCTGACATAGCTAGAGTTTTCTTCAGTGGTATTATGAGGCTTCATGGCATGCCTAAGAGGATTATATCTGATAGAGGATTGGTGTTTATGGGATGATTTTGTACTAGTTTCCAAGAGGCATTGGAAACCCAACTAAACCTTAGTACTGCGTATCACCTAGAGAAATATAGGAAGACCAAACGAACAAACCAAATCTTGGTGGATATTTTGCGTATGTACATTATGGACGAACAAAAGCATTGGAAAGATTTCTTTCCACTGGTAGATTTTGCATATAACAACAATTATCAAATCACCATTAAGATGGTTCCTTTCGAGTTTCTTTACAGGAAACCGTGTCAGACACCTTTGAGTTGGGATCGACTTGCGAATAGGATCCTAGTCGGACCTGAAGTGATCCAATAAATGGAAGATCAAATGAAAATAATAAGACAAAGTATCAAAGAAGTGCAGGATCGACTAAACATTTATGTTGATTCACACCTTGTTGACTGTATTTACAAGTTTTGCGATCAAGTCTTCTTGTTGGTGAAGCCACATAAGATTTTGATCAAGTTTGCAAAGGGTGCTAACATCTCTCCTAGGTTCATGGAGACTTTCAATATTATGGAAAAGAAGGGGCCCGTGGCTTATCGACTATCCTTGCCTGATTCTTTGAGGTATATGCATGATGTTTTGTTGTATCTGTTTTGAGACATTATATTAGTGATCCTAAACATGTTATTGACATGAGTTCCTTGCAGGTATATGATGACGGTATGCTCATGGCATAGACAATCCGCATCATGGGACATCAAATTTGACAAGTACGATGTCAAACAGTAGATCAGGTCAAGGTCCAATGGGACAACTATAGTCCACACTCGGCAACCTGGGAGGACACATATGATATGCACCAACAGTTTCCATTTTTGTTTGATAGATAGACTTATGATACAATGATACACTTTATTTTTGCACCTATATACTGTGAAACTTTGGGATGAATTTTAAAACAAGAGGTGGTGTATGTAACATCCCAGTCTTGCATGCACTGAGTGAAATTATTCTTTGAGGACACTTGCTTGCAAGTGATCCAGATTATTATACTATTGGTCGCTTGATTATGATTATGAGATATTATGGATATGATGATATGTTATTTTGTTGTATTTATATAGACATGTGTTATTGACTGGGTTCTCCTAAGTGTGTAGGAATTTGGACATTGAGGATGCAGAGGCATCAATGAAACCCCTTGGACTCCGGATCGAGTCAGAGAGTGGACTATTGGGGTTTGAATGTTGTTGATATGACATATGTGCATATGATTAGATGTTATGATGATTGATTATTATTTTTGAAATCATTCATTGATGGATCCAGGTGATGATATCTTTTCGACCAGACTCCCATGTTGAGTAGAGGGGTCACACATGAAAATGAGAGACATTGAGGGAGAGGTGTGGAAGAAACCCTACCACATCCGACTAGCACTCTCGTTGTGGATCAAACTGTAGGTTAACGATTACCTAGTTCGAGAAGACCCATGATGTCGTGAAGGTAGACTATGACAGCCGCTCACAACGATTCTAAGGGGCACACAATAAGGCAGGGGTCGTATTCCTTAGAGGCCATTAGTATCCCACAAGATCACCTGGTAGAGTATTGAATCCAGGGATTTGACATCTACCAAATTCAGTTAAGTGGTGAGTGGCACCCTTGGAGCACATAGTGCGTCTTGAAGGGCACATTGCGCAAGGAAAACATAAAGAGTCGAGTGGATGTTAAGCCTTAAATAGTGGCTCCTTACCCCAAATATGTTAAGCCCTAAATAGTGGCTCATTGCCCCTTAATTGGGGCATATTACATTAGTAATGTTATTTTATTTATGTCGTCTTTATTTCAATTGTTGTAATTATACCTCCTAGTCTCCTATATATACCAAGGAGACATTTTCATTTTGAATCATCTTGGAATTATACATTTATGTGGGCATAAGGAGGTTTCCCCCTCAAAGAGGCTTATTATCTGGGGCTCTCTCTTTTTCAATGCATTGAGTACTTATTCTGAGGTTATTTCTATGATATATTGATATTTGGTTCTTAACATATGGTATCAGATCTCAAGGTCTTGGGGTTTCACTGCTACATTTAAGACACCTTGGAATTTTCACTATAACTTTGTTTCTACAATGTTTCAGAAGGAACATCTTGGAGGATATCTATTATACAAATCAAGGTACGTTGGGTTCAAATTTCTTCTCCTGGGGCCTTATAATTTCATAGATACATCCTATTCAAGATAGGGTTCTAGAATCATTCTGAAATGAATCATTGCGGAATTTTCGCTATATATTTTTTTATGTAATGTTTAAGACCCTTAACTCCAGAGGGTATTCACAAAAATTAGTAAGGTAGTTGTGGTAAAAATTTTAGATTCTGGTTCATCTTACATTTTTAGATACACCCTATGGAAGATAGGGTATCTGACTAGTCCTATTGACTAGTCTCAAGAAGGTGTTCCAGGTAAAACAATCATAACTTATTCCTAGAGTATCCAAATTGAGTGAGACTAGTTGCATTAGATAATGGTGAGTCTCTAGTATTTCTTGTACAAGTTTCATAATTTTATATCAATTATTGTGCGTGGGGCACTCTATACAATTGAGATCTCCTGGAAAGGCTAAAAATCAGCAAGTTGTGGGGAAGTTACCATAAATTCCACTTGGCACATCCAATTTTCATCAGACCTATGTCATTGCAGAGAAGAAATATCATAGAACTACAAAAAATAAATTTTCATACCCAGAAGGGCTGAAACTTTGGAGATACAATAGAAGAAAGATTGTCTAGCAAAACCACCTCAAAATCAATGTTCAAAAGTGATACTTGGCCAACATGCCACCCAAAAATAGAACTTCTACACCAAATAAGCCTCCAGACAATCCTACATGGACTCTTGATGAAGGTGAAGAAATGTGTAGGGACATAAATGATTTAAAAAAGAAGACATAAACAAAACATGAACTACAAGAGATGATGGAGGGTTTAAAAGGAGAGATCATGGAAGGATTGAAAAATTTCATAATAGAGAGGACACCTGGAAGTGAAAATGTATCCCATGAAATTCAGGATGAGGACACAAGGAAGATGAATCAAGAATGGAGAAACTCCAACTTTGGGTTGAATACCAATCACATTCCTAATATCGATATGAGGAAGTTTGATGGCAAGGACCCAATCACATGGATACTTCATATGGAGAAATTCTTTGATCTACATAATGTGCCACATACACAAAAGGTACAAATTGCTTCTTTATATTTAGAACCCAATCAATTTGCATGGTATCGATGGCTTTGTTCTCGCAAATTATTCGTCACTTGGACAATTTTCATGGAAGAAATGATAGCACACTATGAGGATACAAGGAGAAATACCTTCTTTAGCCAATTGATAAATCTCAAGCAAAAGGGTTCAGTTATAGAGCACATTGAGAACTTCCAAAGATTGAATATAAAGGTAACATATATTCCAGATGAGCACTTGATTGATGTATTCATATGAACTTTAAAGGATAACATTCAACATGAGGTTCACCTTTGGGAACCCAAATCATTGGAGAATGCATTTAGGGTGGCAAGAAATGTTGAAAGTAAAAATATGGCTATGTATACTAGAAGGACCAATCCTCACAGCGATAGAGAGAATAATTATCCTTCTTTTAAAACACCTCAACCTACAAGGTTGACACCCCAACAATTGAAGGAAAGAAAAGCAAAATGCTTATGCTTTAATTGTGACAGCAAGTACAGTAAGGGGCCTAAGTATGGTGAGAAGAAATTATTCTACATAGATTGTGAAGTGGAAGAAGAACAAGAACAAGAACAAGAACCATCTCAAGATGAAAACATAGAAGCAATTTTGTCTGAAGAGTTGACTCCCACGATATCGTGTAATGCATTGGCTGGAATTAGCACTCCTCAAACCCTCAAGATTGAAGGATACATAAAAAATAAAAAGGTAATATTCCTAATTCATTCTCGCAGTACTCATAATTTCATTCACTATAAATTATCCAAAGATCTCAATTGCTTTGTATATACAGTGCCATAGTTTCAAGTAATGATTGTAGATGGAGGCACTATCAATTGCTCAGTAAAATGCAATAAGATCAATATTACTATGGGATAATATGTAATGAATAGTCCAATGATTGCTATACCCATGGGTGGTGATGATGTTGTACTAGGAATCCAATGGTTACAATCATTAGGAATAGTGGCTTTTAATTTTCAAGAACTTTTCATGAAATTTTCATTGGAAGGAAAAGAAATTGAGTTAAGAGGTATCACAGGGAAACCCAATAAGGAGATAAGATCTAATGGCATGAAAACATTATTGAAAAAAGGGCATCAAGGTGTTATTTCACAACTATGCTCACTATATGTTCAAACATCTAAGTTATTTATTCCTCTAGATATCCAAGGGATCACTGATAACCATTCCAAAGTATTTGAAGATATTCCCAAAGGTGTTCCACCCACTCAAAATCATGATCATGATATTCACCTAATTCCTGGGAGTGTTCCTCCTAACATTAGGCCATACAGATACGCTTACGCCCAGAAGAGTGAAATTGAGCGCATGGTTGAAGAAATGTTAGAGGCTGGCATTATTAGACCTACCCAAAGTTCTTACTCTGAACCGGTGGTAATGGTATTCAAGAAAGATGGCTCATGGTGTACGTGTCCAGATTATAGAGAGCTCAACAAGATCACTTTTGAAGATAAGTTTCCAATTCCCGTCATTGATGAATTGTTAGATGAACTACATGGAGCAATCTATTTCAAAAAGTTGCATCTTCGTTCAGGGTATCAACAGATTAGAATGAAGGAAGAGATATCTCAAAAACAACATTCTGAACTCATGAAGGAAATTATGAATTTTTGGTCATGCCTTTTGGCCTTACAAATGCACCTTCCACATTCCAAGGGTTGATGAATTCCATTTTCAATCCCTTCCTTCGAAAATTTGTGTTAGTATTTTTTTATGATATACTAATCTATAGCAAGTCTTGGGAGGATCATGTGTGACATACTGACAAGGTGCTACAACTACTAAAGGAGAAACAACTATATGCTAAACCATCCAAATGTTTCTTTGGAGTGAAGGAGGTAGAGTATTTGGGTCATATTGTATCTCATGAAGGTGTCAAGGTAGACCCTAACAAGATTAAGGCCATGATGGACTGGCCAATTCCCAAAACATTGAAGAATCTTAGAGGATTTTTGGGTTTGATAGGTTACTACCGCAAGTTTGTTCAACACTATGGAAGAATAGTAGCACCTTTAACAACACAAACTAAGAAGGATGCATTTTCATGGACTCCAGAGGCAGCTAAATCTTTTGAACAACTTAAAAAGGTGATGTGCAAATCTCCTGTCTTGACCACTCTAGAATTCACAAAAACCTTTATTGTGGAATGTGATTCCTTGGAAAATGGAATTTGTGCTGTCCTAATGCAAGAAGGAAGGCCCCTAGCTTTTGAAAGTCGACCACTCAAGGGAAAGGACTTACAAAAACCCATTTATGATAAGCAAACAATGGCAATACTACATGCAGTGAAGAAATGGCGTCCTTACCTAATAGGTAGGCACTTCAAGGTCAAAACAGATCATGATAGTCTTAAATACTTCTTGGAATAAAGATTATCTTCAGAAGAACAACAAAAATGGGTAACCAAGATATTGGGTTATGATTTTGAAATCATCTATAAAAAAGGGAAGAAAAATGTTGTGGCAGATGCACTCTCAGGAAAAGATGAAGATGTTGAGGCCTTTTTCTGTGCTATCTTGATCATCCAACCTAATTGGATAATAGAAGCAAGGGATGAATGGAAGAATGACAAAAAAGTGTGGACTCTCATTCAAAGGTTGCAGCAGGATTCAAGTGCATTGGATACATTTACATGGAAAAATGATTCACTATGGTACAAAGATCATTTATATTTATGTAATAACTCCCAACTAAAACAAAAGGTACTATTGGAATTGCACACCTCTACAATATGAGGGCACTCGAGACTTTTGAAAACCTACCATAGGGTCAAGAAGGATTTTTTTTGGGATGGCCTTAAAACTGATGTTCAAAGGTTTGTGGTAGAATTTTTAGTTTTCCAACAAAATAAGGTGGAAACAATTAAGACCCCAGGTCTTTTACAACCATGATCCATCTCAAGTCAGCACTGGGAGGAGGTTTGCATGGATTTCATCACAGGGTTACTGAAGTCTGAAGGAAAGAGTGTCATCATGGTGATTGTGGATAGACTAACCAAGTATGCACACTTTTGTGCACTCTCTCATCCCTTCAAATCCAGTAGAGTTGCCACCACATTCATGTAGACAGTTCAAAAGCTACATGGTAGCCCAAAGATTATTGTAAGTGACAGAGATCCCATCTTCACTGGACATTTTTGGACATAATTATTTTCTTGTTTGGTTACTCAATTGGCTCATAGCTCATCCTATCATCCTCAGTTTGATGGACAAACCGATATAGTGAAAAAATGTCTAGAAGGATACCTTCTTTGCTTTGTCTCTGATAAAAAAACACAATGGTTCAAATGGTTACCCTTGGCAGAATGGTGGTATAACACTTCTTTTCAAACTGCAACAAAAATGACACCATTTATGGCACTCTATGGATACCACCCTCCGTCCATCACTTCTTCTCTAAAATAAAAATCTAAGGTTCAAGCAATGGAATATCACATTGAGAATCAACAACAAGTTCTCCAGATATTAAAGGACAACCTAACCATGGCACAAAATCGCATGAAACAACAAGCATATCAACATCGTAGTGAAGGAAGTTTTGAAGTAGGAGATTGGGTGTTTTTAAGACTAAAACCATACAAACAAATGTCCCTCAAGCAAGCCAAGAAGGATAATAAATTATCACCAAAGTGTTATGTCCCTTACAAGGTATTGCAAAAGATTGGTACTATGGAATAAAAAATGGTGTTGTCTACATATTCACGAGTACAAGATTAAAAAAGGTTATAGGTGACAAGATCCCAGTTCAAACTATATTTCTAGAACTCAACGAGGAAGGAAAAATCATACTTTATCCTGAATCCATCACTGACACAAGAATTCGTCAGCTGATGAATAGATCCATTTCAAAGTATCTCATTAAATGGAGGAAACTACCGGTGGAAGATTCCACTTGAGAAGATGAGTCTTTTATACAGAAGCATCTAGAGTTACTCAAGCATTGCAGACAAAACTCGTCTCAAGGGGAGGGGCATGTTAATCCCTAAATAGTGGCTCATTACCCCTTAATTGGGGAATATTACATTAGTAATGTTATTTTATTTATATTGACTTTATTTCAATTGTTGTAATTATACTTCCTAGTCTCCTATATATACCAAGGAGACATTTTCATTTTGAATCATCTTGGAATTATACATTTATGTGGGCATAAGGAGGTTGCCCCCTCGAAGAGGCTTATTATCTGAAGCTCTCTCTTTTTCAAGGCGTTGAGTACTTATTCTGAGGTTATTTCTATGCTATATTGATATTTGGTTCTTAACAGTGGAACCCTTGTATCACCTAGTGCATCCTGAAGGGAACGTCCTAATTCTAACTGGTAACTGAATACACCTAGTCGACCTTAAAATGAATGATGTGATAAGTAAGGTTTAAAAACATTTTTTCCTAATAATAATGTCACCCAGGCTAATGAAATTAAAACCTAGGCATAAGTAGAACACGTGGTCAAAAAATATAATAAAAAATAAACATGTAACAAGAAGGGGGGTAAGAAATTCAAACTTATTTATTAAAGTCAAAATTATAATGGAGGATTAAATTTAAAAAAAAATGGGTAATGGTTGTTTTATCTACGTTTGCTAATTTAATTTTTACTTAAAAATAAAAGAGGGTAAACGGTTGTTTTTATCTACTCTTGATAAATTATTTTTTAATTAAAAAGGAAAAAGGGTAAACGGTTTCTTTATATACACTTGCTAAATTGTTTTTTTAGTTAAAAAGGAAAAAGGGGGAAACTTAAAAGAAATAGGAAACTTAAAGAAAAAGGGAGAACTTTAAGAAAAGGTGAAACGTAAAGAAAAAGATGAATGTCTAACTTACTAAGGAATCTTGCCTTTGGAACTTTGTAATTATGAACTCAACTAGGGATTAAGTAAGACGTAAGTCATTTAAGAAGTGTAAGGTAATTTTGGGACACCAAGGAGCGTTTTTAGGAATGCTCTTAGGTGGATGAGGGAAATAGAAACATTTAATTAATTAATAAAATTGTTTTTCTAGTGCAACTAGGGGATCAAATGACATATGTATGGGGGAGTTTTTTCGAAATTAATTTAATTAAAAAGAAATTTAATGAGAATTTGGGAAACCAATTTCTTGAAAACTCTATAAAAAGGATGGAGGAGGAGTATGGATCTCATATTTTTGCGTAATGTTACGCTACTGATATTTTATCTTGACTAAACTTTCTCTTGTGGGAGTTGAGATACTCATCTCATGTAATGAGTGCTAGCTCGACTTTGGGAGGTGATATGGGTGCTATCATTCTCTGGTATCATGTGCGTGGCCCCTTTGTAGATCGGGGGGCTTAGGGGGGAGAAGAGTACCCCTAACATTGGCTGGGAGGTACCGGTGAGGTCACATCAGTCGGCAAGCGAGAGTTGAATAGAGTGTGTGTGAAACAATGACTTACGAGCATTCTCATTTAGCTATGATACACATGTGTATATTGGTATTGAATGGTAGTTTAAATATTTTAACCACACCTTCAATAATTTACTTCTACTTTGTTGAATTTTATGTTTAATCAGCGTAACACTATCCATAGATTTCATTTTTATCTTCAACAAACTATCTTGATTAGCCCAACATTTTATGATCAAAGAACTTAAAGTCATCCCATTCTTATGCTTTTCATATTTTGAATTGTTTTCCCATGGCGAACCCAAACTCTGATTGCATTTCCTTCTATGCATTTGTTTTATTGATTAATACAAAGAAAAATTGTGGTTTATCTTCTTTCCTTATCCCTTAAGTTATTAGTCTATGCCTGAGCAGTCGGCCAGGAGCTGAATCGATGGTCATCGCTCTGGTTTTTAAATACTTATAGATTCAAATTCCCTTCTTTCTTGTGCATGGATAATAAGTGAAGGATAATTTTTCTCCCAATTATCTATCCCTTTATTATCTATGCATTTTTCTTTTATGATTAATCTCTAATCCTTGAGCCCTCCTTGTGAATGAGTATCTCTACATTTGATTGATTCATTGTTGAATGATTAGTCTTGGTGCCTTATTTTGAATGATTACCTTTGCATTTCCTTGAATGATTATCTTTGCATTTCTATTGAATGATTACCTCTTCTTTTCCTTCAATGATGAACTCTGTGTTTCTTTGGAATGTTTAAACTCTGCGTTGAATGATTAATCCTTAAAGGATTAATCTATGAAGAAATCATTTTTCCCAAATCGTTTTTCCCAAATTGTTTTTACCAAATCATTTTTACCAAAACGTTACTATGTTTTATGACCATATGTGATTGTTTTTTTCCTTGAGTAATGGTTGCATTTTTACTGGTGTAATGTCTATGTTTTTACTTGTGTAATGGTTGTGTTTTTACTGGTGTAATGGTTGTCTGTTTACTGTGTAATGGTTTCACTTTTACTTGTGTAATGCTTGCATTTTTACTGGTGTAATGGATGCGTTTTTACTTGTGTAATGGTTGTGTTTTTACTTGTGTAATGATTGTGTTTTTACTGGTGTAATGGCTATATTTTTACTTGTGTAATGGTTGTGTTTTTACTTGTGTAATGGTTCCGTTTTTGGTGACTATGTAATGGTTAGACATAGATTCATTATTGGACAATGATATTGATTTTATTGACAGTGAGTATTAATGGAAAGAAATATTTTGTATAGACAACGATTCTATTTTTTATAGACAAAGAATATATAGAGAATTAAAATAGACAACAATTATATTTTGTATGACAACGATTCTATTTTGTATAGACAACGATTCTATTTTTTATATGACAACGATTCTATTTGTATAGACAACGATTCTATTTGTATGACAGTGATTCTATTTTCTATATGACAATGATTTTATTGATTGATAGAATAAATAGATAGTGATTTATTTGTTAACTCCTTTTTAGTGAACAACCCTTTTTACACCACGAATTCTGGGGGAATTACCCATTATTCACACAATGAATTTTTTTATGGCTGAGTAACACAACGAATTCATGGTTGAGTAGCATTGAAACACAACGAATCTAGATGGCGATATTGCTGGCATAGATTAATTTAGTAGAGTTTTTAATTTCCATTTGAAATGTATCTAACACTATGAATATTAATGGACCGAATATTATTATGGGACAACGATATCATTGTTAAATAAAGTAGTTCACTTATATTGTGTTAAGTAGTTCACTTATATTAATAGAGAATGTATATTTGTTGACAACGCATATTGATTATGTTAAGTGCATATAGTAGTTCACTTTTTAATGCAAAAAAAACTAGTTATTCATTAAGTGGTAAAGAAAGATCAGTTTAAGGAATTTATGATGCATGTGGATTCAAGGAATTAATGTGAGGTATGATGGTAAAATATTAGATTCCTTGACACCACCATCCATGTTGATGTAAGATTGTTTTGGAATTTATTTTCATGTATGATTGTTTAGTAGAAAGTTTTCCCTTGCACCTTGTTGACTTGTCAATTGGGTGCTTGGGTACTCTTCATGTATTTTGATAGTTAATTCGGTCTCCTAGTGCATTGGATTTAGCTTGGTTTAAATGTCTAGATATGTTATGTTGTGCCATGGTTACTATCACACCTATCGCCTTGTGACGACATGATTCTTGATGAGGGGATCATTGCGTGCCCTGATGGATAGATGTGAATGATAACCCGGTCGGAGTCTTGTGCTTCCCGATGTGGGAATTTTGCTCATTGTAATTGATGTTGGTACTTGGTTATGTAATGCCTTAATGTGTTTAGTTTTTCACTCTGTAGAGGTTTCTAGTTACTAGTCGTCAAAGCCGATGTGTCGTGTTTTTGATGTTGTCATTTAGCTTGTAGGTGTTGTCTTGCTTGTGTCAGGTGGGTAGCCATTTTTATCTGTCTATTTATTATCGCATGTTTCTTCTAGTTGCATGATCTGCTAGTGTGTTGGGTCATTGTTTTCTATCACCTGAATGTGTAAGTTGCGTTCGTCATCAATTTGTGTTGTTTTATTGTTGTCATTGATTGTCTTCTTGCTAAAATAAAAATAAAAATATTGCTTGCGTCGTATGTAGTCATAACAAACTAGGTCCTTATAGTTGAGTAGAGAAGAGGCACACTTCCTAGGGTGGGACATGTATGTGGGGAATAAGGGTCTATAGGATGTTAGTTTAAGTTGGCACTTGTGACTAATTTTTTTTAATGTCTGAAATACCTTAGTCGGGCTAGGAATCCTTTACCTAGGTGGAGTTAAGTACCAACTTGAGGGTGACCCACTGTTGAGAGTTATGAGCAATGTGATCTAAGGCTGGGAGGAACCTAGAAGGTGTTCACACAGTTGGTGTTATTTTAATCAAATATAAGTGTTAATTGTGTGTTAATTCATATGCTTCTTTAATATTTATACAATTTGTTTTATGGGTTTTTCTCGTGTATGTTGCATGCATATTTATGTTATTATTTTGTATGAATCTATGCATTTGCTAAGTATTTTTATGATTTAAATTAGTATTAGAATTCAAAATTTTAAGTGGAATAACCTAGAAGGTGGTTGGGGATGCTACAATGTGGTATCAAAGCCTAGTTTCAACATTGATCATGGATGGGCCGAGTTAGCATAATGCTGAAGTGGAATTTTGTAGAGAATTAATTTCAGGAGTATGTGTGTAGCTCGTACGATAAAATTATTGCAAAAACATTGAGAGAAATGTCATGGGTAATGTGAAGAATCGATTCGGAGATTGAAAACAAGTAATATAAATTTATAATGGGAAAATGTGGGCCTGTAGATGGCTGAATTTTTGAGTTTACAGAGCGGCCATGGTGCCTAGGTCAAAATTGGGTGAAGTTGGGAAAAAACCCCAATTTCGGAAAATCAATTATGGAAAAATCAACTAAGCATTGAAAATATTTGTGTGCGCTAAGTAGTAGTGATGCACAAAAAAATAAGGGTGTGTGGGTGTGTGCATTATTTTTTTTTTTGCGTTGTGCAAAAAAATAATGTTGTGCAGATGTGCACACTAAAATAAATTTTGTTGCACAGAAAAATAATGGTGCACGAGTCTGTGCACTAAAAATTGGTGTTGTGTGGAAAAATAATGTTGCGAAGGTGTGCGCACTAAAAATTTAGCATTGCACTAAAAAATAATGGTGTGAAGGTGTGTGAACTAAACATTTTGCATTGCGTGGAAAAATAATGTTCTGCAGGGGTGTGCACTAAAAATTTGGCGTTGCATGGAAAAATAACGTTGCGCAGTTGTGCACACTAAAAATTTGGCACTGCACAGAAAATAATGGTGCATGAGGTATGCGCATTATATTTTGGAACTTTGCGGTGTAGGATTGGTGGCATGTGCATAATATGGGTGTGCATGGAAGAACACTAAAAATTGGCATCGCATGCTGCATAACTTGTGGTGCACACATAATAATGTGGTGTGCATGGAGTGTTGGCAGAGTGAAGTGAAAATTTGTTGGTGCACGCGCAACGTTGGTATGTAGTTCCTACATGTTGAATATTCATTCCACGTGGAAGTATAATTGGTGTTATGCAGGGAGTATTGGTGTGCGGTGTGAGAGCACTGAACCTTGGCCTTGTGTAGTGCAGAGAATATAAGGCACGCATAATATTGGTCATGACACAAAAATTTTGCACAGTAGGTATTGGTGCGTGACACAAAAGTTGTGTGTAGTAGGTATTGGTGCATGACACAAAATTTCTACGTAGTAGGTATTGGCGCACAACACAAAATTTGTGTGTATTAAATATTGGCACATGACAAAATATTGGTGCACACTTGATATGGATGTGCAATGCATGCACTACATTTTGGCATTGTCCATGTAGAAATGTGCATGCTAAAAATGGGTGTATAATTTAGAAGTGGTGCACTTGAAGTTATTTTGGTGGTGTACAACAACATAAAACTAGTGATTTCCAGCGACATTTTTTTTGTATTTTTTGAAAGTCATCTTTTTGCAGAGCATTTTTGAGGCCCTAAATAGTGTTTTTAGAAACTAAAAAATAATGCACTCAAAGAATAGTAATGTTATGTCAAATGAAAGAGATCGATAGTAGATTTATAACAATGTATTCGATTTGTCAAATGGAGTTAGGATGAGTGATTTACAACCTGAACAATGGAAAGTAATTTTTAATCCTAGTTAACTTTTCAAGGCCATAATTTCCTACTCCAGAATCAGATTGAGGCACATGAGAAATCTATGGAAAGATATTGAACCATAGAAAAAAGTCATGGAGCTGAACTAAAATTATGGGCATGTTAAATATGTTTAATAGGGCATAGAAGGTACCTGTAGCATTCAAGTCCAAAAACACTAATTGGACTAAAACTTCAACATTATGTATCTAGCAACCCAGAATCCAGAAAGAGGTGAAACTTGAAACAATTGTCCAAAATGTGTATATGAAGAAAACCAATTGAGTTCCTACAAAACCTTCAATGGAGCAAGTGAAAAACACATAATTACAATTCAGATTTGCACATAGTTGAAGTATGAACAAAATAATTAATGGACAATTTTCAAATGACCATAACTTTATGCTCAAGACTCAAAATTGAGCACGAAATTAGGAGTTGGAAATATCTTGTAAAGTAGACTATAAATATTCACCCAAAAAATTGATCTAGGAAATCAATTTTACAAGAAATCAAAAGGAAAAAAATATGATTCATTATTGAACCTGAATTGTACATAATTTCATGATTTGTTAAAATATTTAGCCTAACAAGTTTTGTTGGATGCACATTTTGCATATTTAACAACATTTAGATCATAACAGGATCAATAAAAATTTCAAAATCATGGAATATGCACAGTAGGATTACAACCATGAAGATGCGACCAGAGAGATGTATGCCTATATAGGCAATAAAGGTACAAATTCAAATGGACATGGAGAAGGAAAGGAAGAAAGAATTAACTTGGTAGAGACCATAAAAAGTTTGAAAAAAGATGTCCAAAGCTATAAATGTGATAATGAGAGGATTATGAAAGACAATGAGTAGCAGGAGGGCTTCAACATAAAGTTAATGAAGATCTTGGACATAATAGAAAAGAATATGGATAAGGAGACTGACTCGAGAAAATCATGAAGTAATAGATCTCATGATGAGAGGAGAAGAACAAGAAGTGTTGGAAGACATCACCATCACTCCCCAAAGAATTCCAGTAGGAGAGAACACAATAGTTCAAGTCCATCCCCTGTCCAGAAACATAAGAGGAGGTTTGGGTGGATGAGGTATAGAGAGAAATGAACAAAATCAAACCTCCTACATTTTATGGTGAGCACAATAAGGATGAGGATGCAGAGACATGGATTCTAGGCATGAGGAAGTATTTTCAATTGCATAATTACTCTTCACACGCAGAAGGAATAATTTCCATCTATCATCTCAAGGGAAAAGAATCAGTGTGGTGGGACCATTTTGTGCAGGTGCAACACAATGATGAGAGAAAGGTTGCTTGGAGGGAATTCAAGAGGTATTCTAAAAATAAATACTTGAATAAGCGATACTATGAAAAGAAAATGAAGGATTTATTTGAACTCAATTTTGGGAGTATGACCATAGATGAATATGAAAGGAGGTTTTAGAGTTGTTGAAGTATGTTTCTTTAATCAAGGATGTCCAGTTAATATTCAAAGATATTTTAGTGTCCTGCTATCATTTATGAGTGACAAGATACAATATGATGATCCTAAAACATTGGAGGAAACCATAAAGTGAGATAACTTCATTTATGATAAAAAAAAAGGAATACCAACTTTCCAAAAATCTTTGGAAGACAAGAAGAAAATCAAGATGGAACAAAGGATGAAGTGGACTTAGCCACTATTATTCATAAATAATTCTCACGGACTGTCATCTTCTAAAGAAACCAAGATGACTGAGATATTGGGGAAAATACCAAGTCAACCACCTATTCAATCTTAGGGTTGTGGGGGAGATCATATGCACAAAGATTTGCATAAAAAAGATGAAAAAGTGAGGATTGTTCACAATGTCTAGAAAGTTGATACAGTGGAGGACATGGGCATAAATGTACCTAGGATATACACAACCGTGGACAACAGGCAAGTTGAGTTTCAATCACATATGATTGAATTCGAAGGTAAGATCAACAACCAAACCTTTTTTATTTCAATTGATTAAGGAGATATTCATAGTTATCTAGATCTTATTACAGTGGAAATATTTCATTTTCCAAGAAGCAAGCTTGGAAAATATTGGTTGGTGCAGTTGGATACCAGAGATAAAAGAGAAATTAATGAGATGGTTAAGGCATGTTCGATGGACATGAATGGACTGGGCACCAGGGAAGATTTGAACATCATACCTTTAGGTTCCTATGACTACCTAATTGGTATGGATTGGTTGTACCAACACCATGTTGTCCTAGAATATTATAATAAGGAATTTACTTTCTTAGATGAGGAAGTGAACTTAACTATAGTACAGGGAATTCTCAGGGTAGTAACCATCAAAGAAGTTTCAGCCTTGGAGCTGAAGAAAAGTTACAGGAAAGGGTGTCAAATATTTGCAGCACATATGGAAGAGACACGTAAAGATAAGGTGAAAAATATTGAATACTATGCAGTCTGAAAGGAGCTTCAATATGTGTTTAAAGAAATACCAATATTACCCCTTAAAAGAGATATTGATTTCTCCATCAATATGATTACTGGAGAATCCCTAGTATCCAAGACCCCTTAAAGGATGCATACACCATAACTAAAGGAATTGCAAATGCAATTTGAAGAGATTCTGAAGAAGGGGTATATACACCCAAGTGTGTCACAATATTATTTTTGAAGAAAAAGGATGGAACGTTGAGACTTTGCATTGACTTCAGGAAGTTGAACAAGGTAATTGTGAAGAACAAGTATTCTTTTCCAAGGATCGATGACCTATTTGATCAGCTGAAATATGAAAAAATATTCTCCAAGATTGAGTTGAGGTCAGGTTATCATAAAGTAAGAATTAATAAAGAATACATAAGAAATACTATCTTTCGAACAAGGTATGGCCATTATGAGTTCATAGTGGTGTCATTTGGGTTATCAAATGCACCGATTATCTTCATGTGTTTAATGAATGGTAGTTTTAGAGAATACTTAGTTAGGTTTGTCATTTTATTTTTGGATGAAATTATTATATATTCTAAGTTGGAGGAAGAGCATGAGAAACACTTGATGATGGTATTACAACTATTGAGGGAGCACCAATTGTATGCCAAATTGAGCAAGTTCTCACTCTTCTAGATGCAAATTCATTATTTGGGACACATCATTTTAGAGGAAGGGATAGAAGTGGATCTAGAAAAGATAAAGGCCATTGAAGGATGGCCAACACCAATGAATGTATCAGAGGTGAGATAATTCATGGGCCTTGTAGGTTACTATATGATATTTATTGAAGGATTCTCAAAGATTTCACACCCAATCACTTCCGTGCACAAGAAGAGTGTGAAGTTTGAGTGGACATAAGATTGTGAAATAAGTTTCCAACATTTGAATCATTTATTAACAAGTTATCCAATACTAAGGATTGTTGATCCAAATGAATACTTCATTGGATGCACTAATGCATGTAAATAAGGTTTTGGTGGAGTCCTTAGTCATAATGAGTATGTGGTGTGCTATGAATCAAGGAAGTTAAAGGAGCATGAAAGGAACTATGCAACTCATAATTTGGAGTTGGCATCCATAGTGCAGGCCTTGAAGATGTCAAGGAACTACCTCATGGGAAAAATATTTGACTTGAGGAAGACCATAGTGGTCTGAAATATTTATTTGGACAACCAATTCTAATTACTAGGAAAAGTGAGTGGTTAGAATTCCTCAATAGATATGAATTTGATATAAATCATATCAAAGGTAAGGAGAACAAGGTGGTTGATGCACTCAACAGGAGGGTTCATGAGATGCATGCTACAACCATTAACATGTACCAATCATATTTGAAAGATAGAATTTTAGAGGATGCAAAATCATATCAGAAATACATGGAGGTAAGGGAAAAAATTCAACGAGATAATTTACAATAGAAAATTGAAGACTATAAGATAGAAAATTATGAAATTCTCATTTACAGGGGAAAAATTTATATTTCAAATTCCTATGAATTGAAAAATATGATATTGAGACAAATGCATTATGTACATTATGTTGGGCACCCAGGTTATCATAAAACTATTGCAGCTGTCAAGAGCAAATATTATTGGCCATGAATGGAGAAAGAAGTAGATGCTTTTATTGTCAAGTGTTTGGAATGTCAAAAGGTCAAGGATGAGAATAGACACCCAACTAGTTTTCTATAGCCATTTCCCATTCCTGAGTGGAAATGGGAAGCTGTAACAATGGATTTCATCACCAAACTACCTAGAACGAACAAGAAGAATGATTTTTTCATGGTAGTGGTGGATAAGCTCATTAAATCTTCCATTTTTATTCCAGTAAAGCTCACTCACAAGGAAACCAACATTGTTGATATTTATATTAGAGAAATTGCTCGACTACATGGTATACCCAAGATAATTGTGTCTAACAGAGATCCAAAATTTACATGAAATTTTTGGAAAGGATTATTCAAGGGATTTGGAACAAATTTGAATTTTACCACAAATTATCATTAAGAGTCAGATCGGAAAACAAAGAGGGTGAATCAAGTGATTGAGGATATGTTAAGGATGTATGTGATGGATAAACTATCCAAATGGGAGGATTATTTTCATTTGGTGGAGTTCGATTATAAAAATGGGTATCAGGCATCTCTAAATATGAACCCATTTGAGGAACTTTGTGGAAGAAAGTGCAACACACCAGTGAGATGGGACAATCCAACATATAGAGCACTGGTTGGACCAAAGATACTTAGGAAAATGGAAGAGAAGTTGATGAAAATAAACAAAATTTAAAGGCTTCCCAAGATAGGTAGACAATCTATGATAATAAAGACAAAACTTAGAGAATTTAAAGTCGGTGACCATGTGTTCTTGAAATTAGAATCCAAGAGAAGTTCCTTGAAGTTGGTAAATTGTTTAAATATGGAAAAATGTTACTATGGACCATTTGAAATACTGGAGAGGATTGGTCCTATAGCATATATGTTTATCTTACTTGCATCAATGTGTATTCATAATGTATTCCATGTATCATTCCTTAAAAATTATGTACATGATGCTAATCATGTCATTGGTTAGAATGTGATTCAGGTGGAGCACGAAGGAAACTTTCAAGTGCATCTGGTGTCCATATTGGATTGGAAGATAAAACAACTTCATAATCAATGCATAGGGATAGTAAAGGTCTAATGGACCTGGTATGGTCTTGAATATGCAACTTGGGATAATTAAGAAGCTATGCATGTAGAGTATCTACATATCTTTTAAGACTTTTGAATTTTTTATTGTATATGTGTATAAAATGCACTGAGGAAAGTGTATAAATAAGGGTGGGGGTTTAATACCCCTAGCTCAAACCCCAATTGTACATATAATTGCAAATGTAAATATTCTTATTGGATGGTGAGACATTGGAACTTGGTTTTGGTGTTGCATTCACTTGGGTAAGTGCACAAAGATGCATTATCAAGATAGGTATGCAGAAGTCATAATGTTGTGTGCACTTAGGTAAGTGCAGGGTAGTGACTTGGAAGTGTGCAAAGTTGAGATATATATGAATTCATATGTATTGAGGCTGAAGTGACTGTCTGGTTGCTAGGATGGAGAGACATATGTTAAATGGCCAGTGAGCCATCATTGTAATATGTAATCACATGAAAAATTTAATGAAAACACATCATTTTTGCAGATCAACCATGTCAAAGCGTGTGGGGGGATAAACTCCACTAGATAGGGAAAAGGGGGATAAAAGTTAAGAATAAGGGGATAATATAGGGGGATTAAGCCCAAAGGAATATTATATTAATATTCCTTAAAGTATAAAGTATGGATAATTATTTTATCCTAAGTTCTAAAGATGGGGACAAGTGGGCTCAAGGTAGTTCTCAACATGACAAGTGTCAAGTTGGGAACATGCATACATACAATTTGGAATTAGTTAATTTTACTATCATCCCATCATCATTCCTTCACTCATTTAGTTGTCCTTCATACCTTCCTATTACGGTTACCATATTTGTACCCTGGTTAGCTGGGAGATGGACTGAAAAAGCGGGTTGTTAGGCCCATATGATATTTAAGAGGTAGGTTGTCAGGCCCGTGGGAATTCTCTCTAGGTGAGAGAATTGTTGGGAATTGATTCTTGAAGGTGCCAAAATGCAGTTATAGAGCTCTGAGACTTCCTGTCTGACATGTTGTTGAAGCCCCATAAAGGAAGTGGGGAAACCGAGGGACTATTTAGCAGAGAAGGGCACACTGCCTAGGGTGGGATATGCATGTGGGGAATGAGGGACTGTAGGATGTTATTTTGAGTTGACACCCATGACTGAGTTTTTATGTTTTCTGATATACCTTTAGACAGGATAAGAATCCTTTACCCAGGTGGAGTTTAGTCCTAGCTCAAGGCTGACCCACTACTAAGAGTTATGAGCAATGCACTCTAAGGTTGGGAGGAATGGGGAAGGTATGCACACAATTGGTATTCTTTTAATCAAGGATAAGTGTCAATTGTGTGTTAATTCATATGTTGCGTTAATATTTATGTAAATTTTTTCATGGGTTTTTCCTGTGTATGTTGCATGCATATTTATGTTATTATTTTGTATGAAGTTATGCATTTGTTGAGTACTTTTATGATTTGTATTAGTATCAAAATTTGAAATTTTAAGTTGCATAGCCCAACAGGTGGTTGAATTTTTGGAAATTACACCCTAAGAAGCACCCAAAATATTTCCATAAAAAAAGAAGAAGAAGAAAGAATTGATATCGGTGGATGTTGAGGAATGGGATGATATAACCTCGGACCTGGAAGGGAATATTAATTGCAAAAATATTTAGAAAGAGGTGGCATTAGTTGTTTTCATTCATAAGGAGAAGAATGAGATAGATGGACTTTTCTGCATTAAAATCAACATGAATCAAAGGAGGTGGATTGTTTGTTTGATACCAATTCACAATCCAATTTGATCTCTACACATTTATTTGAGAGGATTGGGATGGATACAAAATAAAATATTCATCCATACCCCCTATGATGGGTAAGGAAATATGTGGAATTGAAAGTGACAAAGCAGTGGAAATTCAATTTTTCCATCAATAAAAACTTTGTTGATGAAGTAGTTGTAGATGTGGTTCCTCTGGAAATATGTGGAGCATCTTTGGAAGTCCATATTTGTACATGAGGGATGCAATTTTAAAAATGAGAGATAACAAATATAGGTTATTCAAGGATGGAAAATCATATGCCATAAATAAAAATAGGGACAAAGCTAATATCTCTTTGTTCAGTGCTCATCAGGATAGAAGAATCATGGAAAGTACAAAACATTTTTTCTTGTTATTCTTGAGAGAAGGAAAACAATAGGTATAAGGAAACAAGTTGAATATGAAGGAATCCTTGTAAGGTTGTAGTGGCCAGTAATGTCAAAAACTACAACAAATGATTGAATCATACAAGGAAGTGTTTCAAGAGCCTCAGGGACTACCACCCAAGGTAGAGGTTGAACACGAGATTTAGTTGTTGGTAAATTCAACACTACCTAACATTGAGATATATAGGAAATAAATCATGAAAACATATGAAGTAAATAAGAGAATGAAATATTTGTTGGAGTAGGGAATCATTAGACCTAGTACATCGCCATGTGGCTCACCCATCATCATGGTGCCAAAAAAAATGGAAGTTGGAGAATGTACATTGACTATCATTCCCTGGATAAGATCATCATCAAGAATATATATCCTTTTCTAAGGATTTATGAATTGTTATATCAACCGCAACAAGCCAAATTATTCACTAAGATGGAACTCAAAGAAGGTTACCACCAAGTGAGGATCAAAGTAGAAGACATGTGGATGACAACGTTAAAAACAATACAAGGTTTATATGATTGGTTAGTAATGAATTTTGGGTTATGCAATGAAATTGAAACATTTATGAGACTAATGGATTCTATGCTATGCCCCTCGATTGACTCTTTTGTAATAGTATATCTATCTCACATACTAATCTTTAGTAATACTTGGAAAGAACACTTCTCACATGTGGTGTAGGTACTAGAGACAATGAGGAAGAATCAGTTGATTGACAACTTGCAAAAATGTGAGTTTGGAAAGACTTTGATCCACGTGGATATTGGTGGCCACCCACCTATTCCAACTAGCTCAAAACAATTTTCTAGCAACTTACTTTTTTTAGTAGTTTTTCGGTTCCTAAACTTTAGGGGCCATTTTGAGGGCCTAAAAACATTTTTTTTTCACGATATATCACCTTAATGATAGCCAAAGTATTTGATTGATCCCCAAAAATCAATATCCTTGTCCATACCTTTCTAACGAGCTATCATGTTCCCTAAATGAAGATTGTATGCCAAAGTTACACCCCTGGGAAGTTGATGCGCCAAACTACCCAAAACGGGGTCCACAAAACTATTGGCTTTTCATTTTACGGGGTTAGGGTTTTGGATTTTCTTTATGTTAAAAATGCCTTTGGAGCTTCATTGTAACAATCATGTTCTTACGAATGTGAGTATCCATCACATCTCTTCTCAGAGATAAGTTGTCACCATTCTAGCAAGTCTATCACTCAGTATTTGTACAGTTTTGTACATTTCGCTCATTAATAGAAATTGTGTATTATTGTATCTCCATGTTTATTGTTATAACTCTGATATTCTCTACTATAATATTGGATATTTGATATATATTTGTAAATTTATTTATTATATCTTTGTTCTCGTTTCGTGCTGAAAATAATCTGGATCAGTGGTATTAAAGTAGGATGTTCTTGATCATTTTTTAGTGCACGTCCTCGACGAGGTCCAAGTATAGACATTTGGGTCTCGATCTTGTCTCTCTTGAGGAAAATTTCTCTCGCATGCCCAAGAAACCCTCCATGGTGGAAGAAAATAAAAATGACAGAGTAGAAGATTCTATTAATCTCTTTATTGAGAAAGCTCTCACATGACAGAGGGATGAAATGATGGATAATTTTACCCACATCCTTCAATGCCTGGCGATAATAACAAGCACATATTCATCAAGCGCCCACTTTGGAGGCACGTCACCTTACTAGGTACAAGTTAGTTTTGATATTCCCTTATTTGAAGGATATATAGATGCAGATGTCCTAGAAAAATGGTTAAATATTCTAGAAGGTTATTTCTCTGTCCATGATTTCTCCAACAGAGAAAATATCACCTTCACACTCCTTAAGGATCTCCCCCATGTAAAATTTTGGTGGGAAACTTATTGAGAGAAAAGTTCCACATAGGAGTATGGAATATATGGGGTCTAACCCACTTGGGATTTTTTTCATGGATGCATTCAAGGAAAAATATTACCTTGCTGGTAACTATGACGACCAATACATGAGATGGACCACATTGTGACAAGAGAGAGGAAAAATAGTTATGGATTTCACACATAATTTCCTTACCTTGCGCACCAAGATGGGTATCAAAGACTTCGAGCAACATCTAGTTCTAAAATACATTGGGGATTTTCATAGGTACATCCAAACCAAAATGGATTTCCTAGACATCTCATCACTGGGAGCTTCCTATCGATATGATGTCAAAATTGAGAAAAAATTTAGGCACCATAACAATGAGAGTTTAGGTCTATAATTCTGCAACAACCAAATTATGATAAAGACATCCCTAACAGACAGCCTCCCAAAAACCAGTCCAAGCCACAGGGAAATAGGGTCAGGAGAAGATGAAGAAGGACACTGGAAAGTGGTTTCATTTCCACAAAAACCCCTAGCATAACACTAATGAATGTCCCTCAAAAAAATGATTGGTGGTCGATATCAGAGAAAAGGAGTCAGACCCCGATTCAGAGTTGGATTCAAAAAATGATGGGAGAAGACAGATCATCGATGCAGACCCCACTGCTACTGTCAGGACCGCAAAAATTGAACGAGAAGAACTAGCATATATTGTGACCTAGGTCAATATTGATGGCCACCCACCTATTCCAACTGACACAAGACAGTCTTCTCGCAACTTACTATTTTTAGCAGGTTTTCGGTTCCTAAACTTCTGGGGCCATTTTGAGGGCCTAAATGAATTTTTTTAGGGATTGAGCACGTCAATTATATCTAAAGGATATGATTGAGTCCCCAAAAGGAATATTCTCAAAAATACCTTTCCAACTAGCTATCGTTCTCCCCAAAGGGAGATTGTATGCCAAAGTTACACCCCCAGGAAGTTGATACACCAAACTACCCAAAACGGGGTCCACAAAATGATGCAGGAGCATCGTTAGCAGCAAGCAAGCATGGAGGTGGAAGACAGCTGGGATGAACGCCGTCACATTTTGGCACATGTCAAAAAAAAAATGTTTTGAAATGTTTTTGAAAGTTTGGATGCCCAGACATCAATGAAATAGTAAGAAGGCGTACTTCCATATTGTAAATAGATCTTGAGCGATTTTCTCTCATCTGTAGGATGTAGAGGCATTTATGCATAGTTAATGAAAGTAGGTAGATTTAAAAATTCTATATTAGACAGTTTTAGGAGCTAGAGGGAAAACGCCTATAGACACCCTCACCTTCGTATCATTGTATCAGTAAGATATTGTATGATTAATCACATTAGCATAGAGAAGAAGTAGAGAGTTGTAGAGAAGAACCCATGCACAAAAGTTCTAAATTAATATATGAAGCTTTGATTTAGACTCATGGTGTTATAATGCTTTCTGTGTATACATGCTGAATGTTATGCTTATGCTTGTTTTATTCTCTCTATCATGCATTTGTTATTATGTTGTGTGTGAATGTGTGTTTTCATGTTAGATGTTTGAAAACTGAGAGAGAGAGGGAGAGAATGAGTTTCAATTGTTTCTCTTCCTGAGTAAGAGTTCCTGCAAGGAGTGCAGTGAAGCGTCCGCAAGGAGTGCGTTGACAGAATTCAGAGTCCATCTCTGAAAGCTCAGGAGAGATACCGTTGTTCTCGTTTCAACTGAAGTGTAAAGACAAACATAGAAGTCGTGCAAGGTCTGCACAGGCTGGTTGAGACCTTAGAGCTTATCAATTAAGGTTAAGAGACTAAAGGACGACTGTTGTAGAGTTGCACAGAGTCAAGAGATTCAAATATTCAAGAATATTTGAAGAAGTGATGCAAGGAGTGCATGTAGAAGTCTCTTAGGAGATCCGAAGCTACGAAGAAGGTTCAGAAGGGCTAGGACCTTTGAATCATTTGGGAGAAAGGCAGGAAATGAAAGTAGTTATGTAGAGGTTAAATTTCAGAGGAGGATCATAGGTTTGATTTGAGCCAGAGTTTCTTTGAGGAGGAGATTGAACTGTCAAAATTCTTCGAGGAGAACTCTCGAAATAGCAGGGACTGTAGGATCTAGGAAAGTTGTAGGGGAGTTAAGCGTTGGATAGATCTATCCTTTGAAAGGTGGAATCAACATGGACCATCAATTGTGACTTATTCGGTCCGTCAAATCATTTCGGGAATTCAGAGTTCGAGAGCCTGGAGTGCAAGAAAAAACCGTGGTTGATCAAGTTCCCAAAACGTGAAAGGAGGTTTCGTGTGTGAAGTCAAAGAGTGATGCGTTTGGGAATTTAGAACTTTGGAGTTCGGGGTTTAGGAAGTCCTGAGGATAGGTGATCGAGACTCAATAGGGAGGAAAGTCTGAAATTAGAAGTTGCGATAGAGTAATTGTCGAGATTTTGGGAATCGGGTTTTTGACATTTCTCGTTGACAAGGGGAAGAAGACTCCACATCAAAAATACCGAAATCACGAAATGTGAAGGAAATTGAGGAAGTGCATTATGACATTTCGGAAAATTGGGGTTCGGGAATTCAGGGGTCGTAGTGACACAAGGTTAGGGTCGAGAGTTTCGAACTCCCGGTACCCGAAAACCAGAAATAGAGGGGGTTGTCGAAAGGAAGTTCAAGTTTTGAAACCTGGAAAAGGTGACAGTTTGCAGGAGTCCATGTCAGGAGCAAATCATAGCTTGAGGGGACACTTGAAAAGTCTAGAACCCTCTCGACAAGATTAGTGAAATCTCGGGAGAGGCAAAACCCATTTTGGGATTTCGGAGATTTCGGGGACAGAGAGTTCGAGAACAAGCCTTACGAAATCCTAGTACGTGAAATCGCGCTAACCATTGGATCAAGGGGAAGAACCACAGTCGTTGATTTTCCTTGGAAGTGGAACACTAGTGTTTCGAGATTTGGCATATCGGGAACCCTATTGACAAAGGGACGAGACATAGTGCTAAAAAAATACTGAAATCGTGAAGTGTAGTAGGGCTGAGGGTGGACCTTTCGCGATTTCGGTGATTCAGGTTTCGAGACCCTGAGAGCCAAGAGGTAGAGTTGCACGACATTGCGACTCCCAAAATCGCGAAGATCAAAAAGCCGAAAACAGTGGTAAGGTGAGTCGAGAGTTTGGTATTTCGGGTTTTGGAGGTTGAAGGGACAAGGCACTCAACAAAGGGATTTTCGAAATCGTGAAATCTAGTATCCCAAAAAGAAAAGGGAAAAATTCCCAATGACAGTTGGGGTTTGATCGCGGCGTTCATGCAGGTGAATGATCGCACGGGCATAATTTGGAGGGCCTGTGAACTATACTTGGAGAGGGTGAGTGAATAATTCCCTGAGAGGAATAAAGAGGGTCAGTCAGACTCTAAGGTCCGAAGTTGAAATATCCTGTGCAGACCTCAACCTGAGGATTGGGGGTCTGTGTCAGTTGTGGTATCAGAGCTTAGAAATATTTCTTTGCTTTTTGTAGCAGGGAAAAGAGGAATTTTGCAGCCATGCTACCAAGAAGAAGAGATAGGCAAATACCTGACCCACCAAAGGAAAGAGAACTTCCAAGAAGAAGAGATAGACAATTACTTGATCTGGCAAGGGAAAGAGAGATGCACGAATTACATGCCAGGCTTGATGCCATGGAAACAACACAGAGGAACACAGTCGGTGTTGGGGATATTAGTGAATCTGAAAGTGAAAAACGAGGTTGGAAACGAGGAAGTTGCAGTTGAAGATGCTGCGAAAGAATGCCTATTTAGGGATGTTGCAAGGATAGGTGCTAGATAAAAAATGGACATTCTAATATATGAAGGAAACCTGGATGTTGAGGAGCTTCTAGACTGGATTAGAGCTCTGGATAAGTATTTTGACTATGAAGATGTCGAGGAAGGAAAGAAGGTCAAGCACGCTGTTAGAAGACTTAAAGGGAATGCAACATTATGGTGGGATGAACTGCAGGCTGAAAGACGTTGTAAGGGTAAGTAGAAAATCAAGAATTTGGATAGAATGGTTTCGAAGATGAAGGGAAAATTCATACCCAAGGATTATCAAATTACTCTATTTCGGAGAATGAAAAATTTGAGATAGAAATTGATGACAGTGAAAGAATAAACTGAAGAGTTCTACAGGATAAACATCAGAGCAGGACATCGAGAAAGTGATGATGAAAAAGTTGCCAGGTATATGAATGGTCTGAGATACGACATTCAGGATGAGATGAGCATGATGTCCATTCGGATGGTGGAAGATGATTATCAGATGGCTCTTAAAGCTGAAGAGAAGATGAGCCAAAATAAAGGTCAAATATGTTGAGGCAGAAGTCAAGCCAGAGGAAAAACAATTGCCCAAGACAAGAATCAGAAACCTAAAGAAGAGTGGAAGAAACCTCAAACTCAAACTGAGAGAGGTGAAAGCTCACAGAGAGGACAGTATGCTGATCGAAATACTTTTCCTCGAGCCAGAGGGAGAGGAAGGGGAAGAGGTGGAGAAAAAAAATGCTTTACCTATGGAAAAAATGGACACAAATCTTATGAATGTCCAGATAAGAAGAAAGAAGGAGGTGAAATTCACATTGCCAAAGCTCAAAGAAGGAATGTTGAGGCAGAAGATGTTGAGGGCGGAAGATAACTGATGATGAGAAAAGTTCTGTTAATGCCAGAGAAGGAGGAAGAGAACCCATCCCAAAGGAACAGACTTTTTCAGACTGCTTGCAAGACCAAATACAGGGTATGCAAAGTCCTCGTGGACAGTGGTAGCACAAACAATCTCATTTCTACAGAGATGGTAGAAAAGCTAGAGATGGAGACTATTGAACATCCAAGCCCATACAGAGTTTCGTGGCTACAAAAAGGACATCAGGTAAATGTCACTAAACAATATTTAGTTGAATTTAAAATAGGAGGATACAAGGATGAAATATTATGTGATGTCATTCCCATGGATGTTTTTCATCTATTGCTGGGTAGACCATGGCAATATGACAGAACTGTGATTCATGATGGGAGAAAGAACACATACACCCTAGAGAAGAATGGGGGAACTCACATGTTGTTGCCAATTAAGGATAAAGAAGTGAAACTAGAGGTAAGCAACATTGTACTTCTCATGAGTAGGAAGGAACTTCTTAAGGAGGTTAAGAAGAAGGAAGATACACAATTCATTGTGTTTAGGAAGCCTAGAATTGTTTTAAGCGGTACAAGAGTGGATGATTTACCAGAGGAAATCTAGAAGTTGCTGGAAGAGTTTGTTGATATAGTAGTGGATGAAATACCTAATTCGTTGCCACCGATCAAGAGTATAAGTCATCACATTGATCTTATACCTGGAGCTAGTTTACCAAACAAAGCAGCATACAGATTGATGCCGCAAGAGAATGAAGAGGTCAAGAGACAGGTCCAGGATTTAATGGACAAAGGTTTGTTAGAGAAAGCTTGAGTCCATGCGTTGTTCCAACAGTGCTCAACCCAAATAAAGATGGAGGCTGGAGAATGTGTACAGACTCAAGAGAGATCAATAAGATTACCATCAGATATAGACTTCCATTCCCAAGGATAGATGATTTGATGGACTGCTTGAGTGTAGAAAAATATTTTTCAAAGATTGATTTGAAAAGAAGCTATCATCAAATTCGGATGAGAGAAGGTGATGAATGGAAGACAACATTCAAGATGAATGAAGGGCTATATGAATGGCTTGTTATGCCATTTGGATTAACAAATGTGCCTAGTACTTTCATGAGGTTGATGAATGAAGTATTGAAGGAATTTATAGGAAAATTCATCATTGTATATCTTGACGATATACTAATTTTCAGTAGAACAGAAATAAATCACTTGATGAATTTGGCTACAGTGATGAAGTGATTACAACAATAGAAGTTGTTGATAAATATGAAGAAATTATCATTCATGAAGATGGAGCTCATTTATTTGGGGTTTGTTATCTTTGCAGATAAACTGAAAATGGATCCAGATAAAGTGGAGGTGATTAAGAATTGGCCATCACAGAGGAGTATATTTGAAGTTAGAAGCTTTCATGGATTGGCTAATTTCTATAGGAAATTTATCAGAAATTTCAATGGAATTAGCGCATCGATGATGGACACGGTGAAGAAAAGACATAAATATTTTCACCGGACACAAGAAGAGGAAAAAAGTTTCGATTTGTTGAAAAGGAAGATTATTGAACAACCAATTTTGGTGTTGCCAGATTTCAACAAGACGTTCCAGGTGAAATGTGACACAAGTGGATTTTCAATAGGAGCGGTTTTGAGCCAAGATGACAGACTGATCGCATACTTCAGTGAGAAACTAAATTAAACCAAAGTGAAGTACTCCACATATGAAAAGGAATGTTATGCGTTCATACAGGCAATGAAGAAATTGAGACATTATTTGGTTCCTAAAGAGTTTGTTTTGTATAGTGATAGTCATGCCTTACAATTCGTAACTCAACAGGAGAACTTGAACCAAAGACATGTTAAATGGGTTGAATACATGAAGAATTTTACTTCTGTAATTAAAAATATTTCTAGAACTGCTAACAAAGTTGTTGATGATTTGAGCAAGAAAAGTTTGCTGATGCAGGAATTCAGAGTCAAAACTTTGGGTTTTGATAATCTCAAAGAAATGTATAGAGACGATCCAGATTTCAAAGAGGCATATGAGGCATATGAGAATCCAATTCTCAGGGACAGAAGTCAATGTACTGAATATATGATTCAGGATGGATTATTATTCAGAGGCAATCAATTATGTATTCCAAAATGCTCCATGAGGGAGAATCTGTTGAAAGAAAAACACAGTGGAGGATTGGTCGGATATTTCGGTCATGACAAAACATTCTCGAAATTAAATGGCTCATATTTTTGGCTAGAGATGAGGATCGATGTAAAAATATTTGTGGACAGATGTAGAATTTTTCAGCACACGAAGGGAAAAAGGAAAAACACAGGGTTATACCATCCATTACCCATACTAGAGAGGCTGTGGGATGTAGTGAGCATGGATTTTATATTGGGGATGCTAAGGACACAAAGAGGATTTGATTCAATCTTTGTGGTGGTAGACATATTTTCAAAGATGGCACATTTTATACCATGTCAGAAAACCAGTGACGCAACCCATATTGCGAACCTGTTTTTTAAAGAAGTCGTCAGACTTCACGGCTTGCCCAGAAGTATAGTTTCAGATCGAGACACCAAGTTCGTGGGACATTTCTGGAGGACTTTATGGAAGAAGATGGGGAAAAATTTGTCATTTATCTCAGCTTATTGTCCTCATATGGATGGGAAAATGGAAGTTTTAAACATAATCTTGGGATATTTGCTAAGGAGCCTAGTGACTGAACACCACATTCAGTGGGATCACCTTCTGCCATAGGGGGAATTTTCTTACAATGATTCATTTAACAGAAGCCCAGGGTAGAGTCCATTCCAAATTGTGTATGGAATGCATCCAAGAGGAGTTTCTGAATTGAAATATTAGGAACTAACTGAATTCAGGAGTGCTAGTGCAGAGGATTTTGCAGAAGCGATGAAGGAGCTTCATAACCAAGTCAAGGAGCGATTGTATAATTCGAATCAAGAATACAAGCATAGAGCAGATCAACATAGGCGAGAACATCAATTTGAATTCGACAATCTGATTATTTCACATCTAAGGAAAGAACGGTTCCCAAGGGGAACATATAACAAACTGAAAATGAAGAAGATTGGACCATGCAAGGTCATGAAGAAATTTGGGGAAAATGCATATGAGATTGAACTACCCAATGGGATCGGAATTTCATCAATATTCAACATCTTGGATTTGTACCCTTATAGAGATTAAGAAGACAATGAACAGACAAAGGTTTAGTGGACTAAACAAATGCTTGTAGCTCCAAAGCCACAGATGGAAAGTATACCTGACAAGAGAGTCAGCAAGAGGACCAGGAGAAAAGAATATTTTGAATACTTGGTCAAATGGAAGGGACATCCAGTTGAAGATGCCGGCTGGGAGAATAAAGCAGGAATTTAGAAGCATGGACAAACCATGCAAGATATCATGAACAGGAGTAAATGAAAATTTCCAAGTGAGAGAGTATGATGCAGGAGCATCGTCAGCAACAAGCAAGCGTGGAGGCAGAACACAACTGGGATGAACGTCGTCACATTTTGGCACATGTAAAAAAATGTTTTGAAATGTTTTTGAAAGTTTGGATGTGAAGACATTAATGAAATAGTAAGAAGGTGTACTTCCATATTGCAAACAGATCTTGAGGGATTCACTCTCATCTGTAGGATGTAGAGGCATTTATGCATAGTTAATGAAAGTAGGTATATTTAAAAATTCTAGATTAGACAGTTTTAGGAGCTGGAGGGAAAACTCCTATAGACACCCTCACCTTTGTATCATTGTATCAGTAAGAGATTGTATGATTAAGAACATTAGCATAGAGAAGAAGTAGAGATTTGTAGAGAAGAACCCATGTACAAAAGTTCTGAATTAATATATGAATCTTTGATTCAGACTCATGGTGTTATAATGCTTTCTGTGTATACATGTTGAATGCTATGCTTATGGTTGTTTTATTCTCTCTATCATGCATTTGTTATTATGTTGTGTGTGAATGTATGTCTTCATGTTAGATGTTTGAAAACTGAGAGAGAGAGAGAGAGAGAGAGAGAGAGAGAGAGAGAGAGAATGAGTTTTAATTGTTTCTCTTTCTAAGTAAGATTTCTTGCAAGGAGTGTAGTGAAGCATCAACAAGGATTGCATTGACAGAATTCAGAGTTCATCTCTGAAAGCTCAGGAGAGATACAGTTGTTCTCGTTTCAACTGAAGTGTAAAGACAAACATAGAAGTTGTGCAAGGTGTGCGTAGGCTAGTTGAGACCTTAGAGCTTATCAACTAAGGTTAAGAGATTGAAGGATGGTTGTTGCATAGTTGCACATAGTCAAGAGAATCAAATATTCAAGAATATTTGAAGAAGTGTCGTAAGGAGTGCGTGGAGAAGTCTCTTAGGATATTTGAAGTTGCGAAGAAGGCTCAGAAGGGCTAGGACCTTTGAATCATTCGAGAGAAAGGTAGGAAATGAAAGTAGTTATGCAGAGGTTAAATTCCATAGGAGGATCACAGGTTTGATTTGAGCCATAGGTTCTTTGAGGAGGAGATTGAACGGTATGAATTCTCCAAGGAGAACTCTCGAAATAGAAGGGACCGTAGGATCTAGGAAAGTTGCAGGGGAGTTAAGCGTTGGATAGATCTATCCTTCAAAAGGTAGAATCAATGTGGATCGTCAATTGTGACTTATTCAGTCCCTCATATCATTTCAGGAATTCAGAGTTCAGGAGCCCAGAGTGCAAGCCAAAACCTTGGTTGATCAAAGTCCCGAAACGCGAAAGTAGGTTTTGTGTGTGAAGTCAAAGAGTGACGAGTTCAAGAATTCGGAACTTCGGAGTTCGGGGGTTCATAAGTCTTGAGGATAGGTGATCGGGACTCAGCAGGGAGGAAAGTCCAAAATTAGAAGTTGCGATAGAGTAATTGTCGGGATTTCGGGAATCGGGTTTTCGACATTTCTTGTTGACAAGGGGCAGAACACTCCACATCAGAAATACAGAAAACGCAAAATGTGAAGGAAATTGAGGAAGTGCATTTTGGCATTTCGGCAAATCGAGGTTCGGGAATTTGGGGGTCATAGTGACACAAGGTTAGGGTCGAGAGATTCGAACAACCAGTACCCAGAAACCCAAAATAGAGGGGGTTGTCAAAACGAGGTTTAAGTTTCGAAACCTGAAAAAGGTGATAGGTGGCAGGAGTCCACGTCAGGAGTAAAGCATAGCTCGAGGGGAGACTTGAAAAGTTTGGAACCCTCTCGACAAGATTTGCGAAATCCCAGGAGAGGCAAAACCCATTTCGACATTTCGGAGATTCGGGTTCTGGAAGGTATAGGGGACAAAGAGTTCGAGAACAAGCCTTACAAAGTCTAGGTACACGAAATCATGCTAACTATTGGATCAAGGGGAAGAACCACAAACGTTGAATTTCTTTGGAAGCAGAACACTAGTGTTTCGTTGTTTCGAGATTTGGCATATCGGGAACCCTGTTGACAAAGGGATGAGACATAGTTCTAAGACCTTTCATGATTTTGGTAGTTTGGGTTTCGAGACCCCAGGAGTCGAGAGGTAGAGTTGCACGACATTGCGACTCCCAAAATCGTGAAGAGAGAAAAGATGAAAATAGTGGCAAGGTGAGTCGAGAGTTTGGTATTTCATGTTTTGGAGGTTTAAGGGACAAGGTGCTCAACAATGGGATTTCTGAAATTGCAAAATCCAGTATCCCGAAAAGAAAAGGGAAAAAGTCCCAATGACAGTTGGGGTTTGATCACGGGGTTCATGCCAATGAATGATCATGTGGGCATAACTCAAGAGGGCCTGTGAACTATGCTCAGAGAGGGCGAGTGAATAAGTCCCTGAGAGGATTAAAGAGGGTCAGTCAGACTCTAAGGGCCGAGGTTGAAAGATCCTGTGTGGACCTCGACATGAGGGATGGGGGTATGCATCAGTTATGGTATCAGAGCTTAGAAAGATTTATTTGCTTTCTGTAGCAGGGAAAAGAGGAATTTTGCAACCTTTCCGCCGAGAAGAAGAGACAGGAAAATACCTGACCCACCAGAGGAAAGGGAAATTCCAAGAATAAGAGACAGCCAATTACCTGATCCGACAAGGGAAAGAGAGATGCATGAATTACATGCCAAGATTGATGCCATGGAAACAACACAGAGGCACATAATTGGTGTTGGGGATATCAGCGAATCTGAAAGTGAAAACAAGGATAGAAATGAGGAAGTTGCAGTCGAAGATTCTACAAAAGAATGCCTATTTAGGGTTGTTGCAAGGATAGGTGCTACAACAAAAATGGACATTCTAGTATATGAAGGAAACCTAGATGTTGAGGAGCTTCTAGACTGGATTAGATCTCTAGATAAGTATTTTGACTATGAAGATGTCGAGGAAGACAACAAGGTCAAGCACGTTGTTACAAGACTTAAAGGGCATGCGACATTATGGTGGGATGAACTGCAGGCTGATAGACGCTGTAAGGCTAAGAAGAAAATCAAGAATTGGGATAGAATGGTTGTGAAGATGAAAGAAAAATTCATACCCAAGGAATATTGAATTACTCTGTTTTGAAGAATGCAAAATTTAAGACAAAAATTGATGACAATGAAAGAACACACTAAAGAGTACTAAAGGATAAACATCAGAGCAGGACATTGGGAAAGTGACGATGAAAAATTTGTCAGGTATATGAATGGTCTGAGATATGACATTCAGGATGAGATGAGCATGATGACCATTCAGATGGTGGAAGATGCTTATCAAATATCTCTTAAAGCTGAAGAGAAGCTGAGCCGAAAGCAAGGTCAAAGAGGCTGAGGCAGAAGTCAAGCCAGAGGTAAAACAATTGCCCAATACAAAAATCAGAAACCTAAAGAAGAGTGGAAGAAACCTCAAACTCAAACTGAGAGAGGTGGAAGCTCACAGAGAGGACAGTATGCTGATAGAAATACTTTTCCTCAAGCCAGAGGAAGAGGAAGAGGCAGATGTGGAGAAATAAAATGCTTTACCTGTGGAAAAAATGGACACAAATCTTATGAATGTCCAGATAAGAAGAAAGAAGGAGGTGAAACTCACATTGCTGAAGCTCAAGGATGGAATGTTGAGGTAGAAGATGCTGAGGGTGGAAGATCACTGACGATGAGAAAAGTTGTCTTAATGCCAGAGAAGGAGGCATAGAACCCAGCCCAAAGGAACATATTTTTTCAGACTGCTTGCAAGACTAAAGATAGGGTATGCAAAGTCATCATGGACAGTGGTAGCACAGACAATTTCATTTCTACAGAGATGGTAGAAAAGATGGAGCTAGAGACTATTGAACATCCAAGCCCATACAGAGTTTTGTGGCTACAAAAAGGACATCAGGTAAATGTCACTAAGCAATGTTTAGTTGAATTTAAAATACGAGGATACAAGGATGAAATATTATGTGATGTCATTCCCATGGATGTTTGTCATCTATTGCTGAGTAGACCATGGAAATATGATAGAAATGTGATTCATGATGGGAGAAAGAACACATACACCCTGGAGAAGAATGGGAGAACTCACATGTTGTTGCCAATTAAGGATAAAGAAGTGAAACCAGAGGTGAGAAACACTGTACTTCTCATGAGTGGGAAGGAACTTCTTAAGGAGGTTAAGAAGAAGGAAGATACACAATTCATTGTGGTTAGGAAGCCTAGAATTGTTTTAACCGGTACAAGAGTGGATGATTTACTAGAGAAAATCCAAAAGTTGCTTGAAGAGTTTGTTGATATAGTAGTGGACAAACTACCTTGTTCGTTGCCACCGATCAGGAGTATAAGTCATCAGATTTATCGTATACCTAGAGCTAGTTTACGAAAAAAAGAAACGTATAGATTGACGTTGCAGGAGAATGAAGAGGTCAAGAGACAAGTCCAAGATTTAATGGACAAAGGGTTGGTTAGAGAAAGCTTGAGTCCATGTGCTATTCCAACAGTGCTCAGCCCAAAGAAATATGGAGGCTAGAGAATGTGTACAGACTCAAGAGTGATCAATAAGATTATCATTAGATATAGATTTCCATTGCCAAGGATGGATGATTTGATGGACTGCTTGAGTGGAGAAAAATATTTTTCAAAGATTGATTTGAAAATTGGCTATCATCAAATTTGGATGAGAGAAGGTGATGAATGGAAGACGACATTCAAGATGAATGAAAGGCTATATGAATGTCTTGTTATGTCATTTGGCTTAAAAAATGTGCCTAGTACTTTCATGAGGTTGATGAATGAAGTCTTGAAGGAATTTATAGGAAAATTCGTGATTGTATATCTTAATGATATACTGATTTTTCAGTAGAATAGAAACAGAGCACTTGAAGTATTTGGCTACAGTGGTGAAGAGATTATAGCAAGAGAAGTTGCTGATAAATATGAATAAATCATCATTCATGAAGACAAAGCTCATTTATTTGGGGTTTTTTATCTCTGCAGATAAATTGAAAATGGATCCAGATAAAGTGGAGGCTATTAAGAATTGGCCATCACCGAGGAGTATATTTGAAGTTAGAAGCTTTCATGGATTAGCTAGTTTCTACAAGAAATTTATCAGAAATTTTAGTGGAATTAACACACTGATGATGGACACGGTGAAGAAAAGACATAAATCTTTTCACCGGACACAAGAAGAGAAAAAAAGTTTCAATTTGTTGAAAAGTAAGATTACCGAACAACCAATTTTGGTGTTGCCAGATTTCAACAAGACGTTCCAGGTCAAATGTGATGTTAGTGGATTTGCAATAATAACGGTTTTGAGCCAAGATGACAGACCGATCGCATACTTCAGTGAGAAACTGAATGAAGCGAAAGTGAAGTAATCCATACATGACAAGGAATTTTATGTGGTCATACAGGCACTGAAGAAATGGAGACACTATTTGGTTCCTAAAGAGTTTTTTTCGTACAATGATAATCATACCTTACAATTTGTAACTCAATAGGAGAAGTTGAACCAAATACATGTTAAATAGGTTGAATACATGCAGAATTTTACTTTTGTAATTAAACATATTTCTGGAACTGCTAACAAAGTTGTTGATGCTTTGAGCAGGAAATGTTTGCTGATGCAGGAATTCATAGTCAAAACTTTGGGTTTTGATAATCTCAATGAAATGTACAGAGATGATCCAGATTCCAAAGAGGCATATGAGGCATCTAAGAATCCAATTCTTAGGGACAGAAGTCAATGGACTGAATATATGATCCAAGATGGATTATTATTCAGAGGAAATCAATTATGTATTCCAAAATGCTCCATGAGTTAGAATCAGTTGAAAGAAAAACACAGTGGAGTATTGGTCAGACATTTTGGTCATGACAAAACGTTCTCGAAATTAAATGGCTCATAATTTTGGCCAGGGATGAGGACCGGTTTGAAAAGATTTGTGGACAGATGTAGAATTTGTCAGCACACAAAGGGAAAAAGGCAAAACAAAGGGTTATATCAGCCATTACCCATACCAGAGAGGCTATGGGATGCAATGAGCATGGATTTTATATTGGGGTTGCCAAGGACACAAAGAGGATTTGATTTGATCTTTGGGGTGGTAGACATATTTTCAAATATGACACATTTTATACCATGTCAGAAAACTAGTGACGCAACCCATATTGCAAACCTGTTTTTCAAAGAAGTCATCAGACTTCATGGCTTGCCAAGAAGTATAGTTTCAGATCGAGACACCAAGTTCATGGGAAATTTCTGGAGGAATTTATGGAAGAATATGGAGACAAATTTGTCATTTAGCTTAGCTTATCATCCTCAGACGGAAGGGCAAACATAAGTTGTAAACAAAAGATTTGGAGATTTTCTAAGGAGCCTAGCGACTAAACACCATATTCAGTGGGATCACATTCTACCACATGCATAATTTTCTTACAATGATTCATTTAACAAAATCACAGGGCAGAGTCCTTTCCAAATTGTGTATGGAATGCAGCCAAGAGGAGTTTCTGAATTGAAATATTCGAAACAAACTGAATTCACGAGTGCTAGTGCAGAGGATTTTGCAGAAGCAATGAAGGAGCTTCATAACCAAGTCAAGGAGCGATTGCAGAATTCGAGTCAAGAATACAAGCGCAGAGCAGATCAACATAGGAGAGAAATTCAATTTGAAGTCGACGATCTGATTCTTGCACATCCGAGGAAAGAAAGGTTCCCAAGGGGAACATATAACAAACTGAAAATGAAGAAGATTGGACCATGCAAGGTCGTGAAGAAATTTGGGGCAAATGTATATGAGATTGAATTACCCGATGGGATTGGAATTTCACCGATATTCAACATCTCAGATTTGTATCCTTATAGAGATGAATAAGACAATGAACAGATAGAGGTTCAATGGAATAAACAAATGCCTGTAGCTGCAGAGCCACAGATGGAAAGTATACTTGACAAAAGAGTCAGCAAGAGGACCAGGAGAAAAGAGTATTTTGAATACTTGGTCAAATGGAAGGGACATCCATTTGAAGATGCCAGCTAGGAGAATAGAGCAAGAATTCAGAAACATGGACAGACTGTGCAAGGGATCATGAATAGGAGTCCATGAAAATTTCCAAGTGAGGGAGTATGATGTAGGAGCATCGTCAACAACAAGCAAGCGTGGAGGAATAAGACAACTGGGATGAATGCTGTCACATTTTGGCACATGTCAAAAAACAAAAGCATTTTGAAATGTTTTTGAAAGTTTGTATGCGCAGACACTAATGAAATAGTAAGAAGGCACACTTTCATATTGTAAACAGATCTTGAGCGATTTTCTCTCATCTCTAGGATTTAGAGGCATTTATGCATAGTTAATGAAAGTAGGTAGATTTAAAAATTCTAGATTAGACAGTTTTAGGAGATGGAGGGAAAACGCCTATAGACACCCTCACCTTTGTATCATTGTATCAGCAAGAGATTGTATGATTAAGCACATTATCATAGAGAAGAAGCAGAGAATTGTAGAGAACAACCCATGTACAAAAGTTATGAATTAATATATGAAGCTTTGATTTAGACTCATGGTGTTATAATTATTTCTGTGTATATATGCTAAATGTTATGCTTATGGTTGTTTTATTCTCTCTATCATGCATTTGTTATTATGTTGTGTGTGAATGTATGTTTTCATGTTAGATGTTTGAAAACTGAGAGATAGAGAGAGAGAGAGAGAGAGAGAGAGAGTTTCAATTGTTTCTCTTCTTGAGTAAGATTTCCTGCAAGGAGTTGAGTGAAGCGTCTGCAAGGAGTGCATTGAAAAAATTTAGAGTTCATCTCTGAAATCTCAGGAGAGATACCATTGTTCTCGTTTCAACTGAAGTGTAAAGACAAGCATAGAAGTCGTGCAAGGTGTGCGAAGGTTGGTTGAGACCTTAGAGCCTATCAACTAAGGTTAAGATATTGAAGGACGATTGTTGTAGAGTTGCACAGAGTCAAGAGATTCAAATATTCAGGAATATTTTAAGAAGTTCCGCAAGGAGTGCGTGCAAAATCCTCTTAGGAGATCCAAAGTTGCGAAGAAGGATCAGAAGGGGTAGGACCTTTGAATTATTTGAGAGAAAGGAAGGAAATTCAAGTAGTTATGCAGAGGTTAAATTCCAGAGAAGGATCATAGGTTTGATTTGAGCCAGAGGTTCTTTGAGGAGGAGATTGAATGGTTGGAATTCTCCGAGGAGAACTCCAGAAATAGCAGGGACAGTAAGATCCAAGAAAGTTGCAGGGGAGTTACGCATTGGATAGATATATCCTTCGAAAGGTAGAATCAACGTGGATCGTCGATCGTGACTTATTCAGTCTGTCAGATCATTTTGGGAATTCAGAGTTTAGGAGCCCAGAGTGCAAGCCCAAACCTTGGTTGATCAAGTTCCCAAAATGAGAAAGGAGGTTTTGTGTGTGAAGTCAAAGAGTGAGAAGTTCGGGAATTCAAAACTTCGGAGTTCAGGGTTTCAGAAGTCCGGAGGATGGGTGATCAGGACTCAGGAGGGAGGAAAGTCCGAAATCAGAATTTGCAATAGAGTAATCATCGGGATTTCGGGAATCGGGTTTTCGACATTTCCCATTGACAAGGAGCAGAACACTCCACATCCCGAAATTGCGAAACGCGAAGGAAATTGAGGAAGTACATTTTGGAATTTCAACAAATCAGGGTTAGAGAATTCGGGGGTTGTAGTGACACAAGGTTAGGGTCGAGAGTTTCAAACTCCTGGTACCTGGAAACCTGAAATAGATGGGGTTGTCGAAAGGAGGTTCGAGTTCCGAAACCTGGAAAAGGTGACAGGTGGTAGGAGTCCACGTCAGGAACAAGGCATAGCTCGAGGGGACACTTGAAAAGTCCGGAACCCTCTCGACAAGATTCACGAAATCCTAGGAGAGGAAAAACCCATTTCGACATTTTAGAGATTCAGGTTTTGGAAGGTATAGGGGATAGAGAGTTCGAGAACAAGCCTTACAAACTCCTGATACGTGAAATCACGCTAACTTTTGGATCAAGGGGAAGAACCACAGCCGTTGATTTTCCTTGGAAGCAGAACACTAGTGTTTCAGTGTTTCGAGATTCAGCATATCGGGAACCCTATTAACAAAGGGATGAGACATAGTGCTAAGAAAATCCCAAAATCGCAAAGTGTAGTAGGGTTGAGGGTGGACCTTTCATGATTTTGGTAATTCGAGTTTTGGGACCCCGGGAGTCGAGAGGTAGAGTTGCACGACATTGAAACTCCCAAAATCGTGAAGAGAGAAAAGCCAAAAATAGTGGCAAGGTGAGTAGAGAGTTTTGTATTTCGGGTTTCATAGGTTGAAGGGACGAGGCGCTCAACAATGGGATTTCTGAAATCACGAAATCCAGTATCCCGAAAAGAAAAGGGAAAAATTCCCAATGACAGTTGGGGTTTGATCGCGGGGTTCATGTCGGTGAATGATCATGTGAGCATAACTCATGAGGGCCTATGAACTATACTTGGAGAGGGCAAGTGAATAATTCCCCAAGAGGAATAAAGAGGGTTAGTCAGACTCTAGGGGCCAAATTTGAAAGAACCTGTATAGACGTCGACCTGATGGTTGGGGGTCTACGTCACAAAACTATTTTCTTTTCATCTTACGGGGTTAGGTTTTTGGATTTTCTTTATGCTAAAAAGGCCTTTAGAGCCTCATTATAATCACCTTCTTGTGAATTTGAGTATCCATCACATCTCTTCTTCGATATAAGTTGTCACCATTCTAATGATCCTTTCACTATGTATTTATATAGTTTTGTACATTTCTCTCATTAATAGAAATTGTGTATTACTGTATCTCTGTGTTTATGGTTGCATCTATGATATTATTATATTATATTATTGGATATATGAGATATCTCTGTACATTTCTTTATTATATCTCTACTCTTATTTCTTGCTGAAAATAATCTTGATTAGTTGTATCAGAGCAGGATTCTCTTCATCATTTTTTTCAGTGCATTTCCTCGACAAGGTTAATTGAGTATAGAAAGTTGGGTCTTGATCTTGTCTCTCATGAGGAAAATTTCTCTCACACACCCAAGTAAACCTCCATGGAAGAATAAAATAAAAATGCAATAGCATATGATTCTATTAATATGTTGCTTGAGCAATCTTTCATGTGATAGAGGGAGGAAATGATGGAGAATTTTTCCCACATCCTTCAATGCCTGTCGATAAAAAATGGTGCGTCTTCATCAAGTAGCCACTTTGGAGGAACCTATCCTTTCAAGGTAGAAGTTAATTTTTATATTCTTGTATTTGAAGGACAAATAAATGCATATTCCCTAGAAAAATGGTTAAATCTGCTAGAAGCTTATCTCTCTGTTCAAAAATTTTCTGACACGGAAAATATCACCTCGCACTCCTTAATGATCTCCCCCATGTCAAACATTGGTGGAAAAATTACCAGGAGAAAATTTCCAGAGATAAGTATAGAATATATGGGTTTGAGCCCACTTAGGATTTTTTTGTGGATGTAGTCAAGCAACAATATTACCCTATTGGTCACTATTATGACTAGTACATGAGATGGATCACACTGCATCAAGAGAGGGTCCATGCACTATCTGAGTTCACAAATACCTTCCATACCTTTCTCACCAAGATGGGTATCAAATATTCTAATTGGAATTTAGTTCTGAAATATTGTGGGGATCTACACAGGTACATCCAAAATGAAATGGATTTTCTGAACATCTCATCGCTAGGAGATGCTTATCGATATGATGTCAAAATCGAACAAAAATTTAAGCACGAGAACAAACGGGAGTTTGGGTCTGCAATCTGCAAAAACCTGAGCATGATAAAGACGACACTAAAAAATAGCCTTCCGACAATGAGCCCAAGCCATATGAAAATAAGGGTCACAGGAAGACAAAAAAATACACTCGAAAGTGGTGTGATTTCCACAAAATTCCCTTGCAGAACACTGATGAATATCTCTCAAAAAAATCATTGGTGGCCAAGATCAAAGACAAGGAGACGGACCCTAATTCCGAATATGATTCAGAAATTGCTGGCATAAGACATATCATCGATGTAGACCCCACTACTACTATCGCGACTGCAACAATTCAACCAAAAGAACTAGCAGATCCTGAGGAGAGGTAGCGAATTTTTCATTCACAGATGTGGGTGAAGGGGACCTCACTAAATTTGATTGTTGATAGTGGAATCCAGAAGAACCTCATCTTATAAGAGGTCATCAAATAGTTGGTATCGTTAACAACACCACACCCACAACCATACAAAATCTGGTGGCTTCACCAAGGAAGATATCTTCATGTCATCCAACAATGTTGATTGTCATATGGAATCCAACCCTTCAAGGATGAGGTATTATGTGATGTTTCCCCACTAGATTTCTGTGACATTCTCTTGGGCTAGCCATATATGTGGAAGCACCATGCTATCTATGAGTCTTGACCCTGTAGTGACATTATTACTCTGGGGGGTCATCTCTATAGGATACTAAAGGTATTTTCAACTACTATACCACCTAAACAATGGCGCAAGGTAGTATCTCATACTACAAAATTCACCTTCTTCACAATCTATTCAAAGGGTGAATAGAAGGAAATTGTAACCACTACAACCTCGGTCCAAGCATCTTCTATCCAACAGAATGAGGTAGACAAGATTGTAGCAAAGAGAAAAGATTCCTTCTACACATCATCATATCATGTAGCCCAACTGGTTTAATGGATTCAACCTCGTAATTAATAAGTTCATGAAATCCTTCCACAAACCAAGCAGCACAACGTCTCTAGCAAGGAAATCAACTCACCAAGATTCAGATTCATTAACTACTTTCCCCTCTCCCTCAGGAACCTCAACGGAATGGAGAACATTGCTCCCTAACTATGGGGGATTGATCTAGGTGGATATTGATGTCCACCCACCTATTCCAAATGGCACAAAAATTTATTCTAGAAACTTACTATTTTTAGTAGGTTTTCAGTTCCTAAACTTATGGGGCCATTTAGAGGGAATAAATGACGTTTTTTCAGGATCGAGAACCTCAACGATGGAAAAAATATCTTATTGAGCCCCAAAAATGAACCTACTCAACGATACCTTTCCAATGAGCTAATGTGAGCCCCAAACGGAGGTTGTATTCCAAAGCTACAACCTCACGAAGTTGATACACCAATCTACCTAAAACAGAGTCCACAAAACTGTTGGATTTTCATCTTCCAGGGTTAGGGTTTTGGATTTTCTTTATGTTAAAAAAACGTTTAGAGCCTCATTGTAATCATATTCTTGTGAATGAAAGTAGCCGTCACATCTATTTTCAGAGATAATCTACCACCATTCCAGTGAGTCTTTCACTCCATATTTCTACAGTTTTGTACATTTCATTCATTAATAGAAATTGTGTATTACTGTATCTTTGTGTTTATGGTTGCATATCTGATACATTTATGTTATATTATTCGATATATGAGATATATTTGTACATTATTTATTATATCTTCGCTGTCATTTCGTGCCAATAATAATATCGATCATCCTAAAGAGGGGGAGCACCTATTTCATTCATAGATGTGGATGAAGGGGACCCCGTTGCATTTCATTGTTTATAGTGGAAGCCAGAAGAAAATCATCTCAACAAAGGTCATCAAACAATTGGGATTTTTTACAACACCACACCTGCAGCCATACAATATCATGTGTCTTTACCAAAGACGAGATCTTTGTGTCAACTAGCAGTTACGATTGTCATATGACATCCAACCCTTCAAGGATGAGGTATTATGTGATGTTTCCCTGCTAGATGTCTCTGATGTAATTTTGGGCCAGACATATATGTGGAAGTGCCATGTTATTTACAAGTATCGACCCCATATTTTCATTGTTACTATGGGGGGTAATCTCTATAGGATACCATAGGTAGTTTGAACCATTATCCCACCCAAACAATGCCGCAAGGTAGTATCTCATACTACAAAATTAAGCTTCTTCACAATCTCTTCAAAAGGTGAACATAAGGATAATGCAACCACTCCAACATCATTCCAAGCACCTTTTGTCTAGTAGAATCAGGTCAAAAATATTGAAGCAATGTGAAAATATTCCTTATCCACGTAGTCATCTCAACAGGTTCTCAACAACCTACCACAAACCAAGCAGCACAACTTCTCTAGAAAGGCAGGCAACTCACCAAGGTTTAGATTAAACAAGCGCTTTCCCCTCTCCCCTGAGAAATCAATGAAATGGAGAACATTTATTCCTAAGGAGGGAGGATTGATCTAGGTGGATATTGGTGGCCACCCACCTATTCTAACCGGCTCAAAACAATTTTTTGGAAACTTACTATTTTTAGTAGTTTTTTGGTTCCTAAACTTCCGAGGCCATTTTGAGAGCCTAAAAAACGTTTTTTCATGATCAAACTTCTAAATGATATTCAAAGGATCTGATTGAGCCCAAAAAATAAATCTCGTCATTGATACCTTTCCAATGATATATTGTGCACCGTAAACAAATATTGTATGCCAAAGTTAATCCCATGGGAAGTTGATACACCAAAATACCCAAAATGAGGTCCACAAAACTGTTGGATTTTCATCTTTGGGGTTTAAGGTTTTGGATTTTATTTATATTAAAAATGCCTTTAGAGCCTCATTTTAATCATCTTCTTGTGAATGCGATTATCCATCACATCTCTTCTTAGAGATAATTTTCCACCATTCTAGTGAGTCTTTCACTCTCTATTTCTACAATTTTGTACATTTCACTGATTAATAGAAATTATGTTTTACTGTATCTCTGTGTTTATGGTTTCATCTATGATATTTTTATTTTATATTATTGGATATATGATATATATCTGTACATTTCTTTATTATATATTTGCTCTAATTTCATGCTGAAAATAATCTGGATCAGTGGTATCAGAGGAGGAGATCATTTTTTCAGTGCATGACCCTGACTAGGTATGAGTATATAAAGTTGTGTCTTGAGTGTGTCTCTCTTAAGTACAATATCTCTCACACACCCAAGAAAACATCCATGGAAGAAGAAATAAAAATGACAAATCAAACGATTCTATTAATATGTTGCTTGAGAAAGCTCTCATGCGACAGAGGGACAAAATGACGGAGAATTTTTCCCACATCCTTCAACGCATGTTGATAACAACCAAAACATATTCATGAAGAGACCATTTGGAGGAAAATCTCCTTTCAAGGTACAATTTAATTTTAAAATTTACGTATTTGAAGGAGAGATAGATGCAAATTCTCTAGAAAAATGGTTAAATCCGCTATAAGGTTATTTGTTTGTTCATAATTTTACCAACACATAAAATATTACCTTCACAGTCCCTAAGGCTCTTCCCCATGTCAAACATTGTTGGGAAACTTACTAGAAGAAAAGTTCCACAGAGGAGTCTGGAATATATGGGGTCGAGCCCACTTGGGATTTTTTTGTGGATGCAATCAAGGAACAATATTACCTCGTTGGTAACTATGAAGACCAGTACATGAGATGGACCACAATGCGTTAAGAGAGGGGCCAAGATTTTTCAAAGTTCACAAATAATTTCCATACCTTGTGCACAGAGATAAGTATCAAATATTCAAAGTGGCATTTGGTTGTTAAATATCATGGGGCTCCAAATAGGTACATCCAAAATGAAATGGATTTTCTAGACATCTCATCAATGGGAGTTTCTTACTGATATTCTGTCGAAATTGAGCATAAATTTAAGCACCAGAATAAACGGGAGTTCGATTATGCAAATCCGCAACAACCAAAACATTATAAAGAAGGCATTAACAAATAGACTTTTGACAACTAGTCCAACCCATGTGTGAAGAAGGTTCATGGGAAGATAAATAAAGACACTGGAAAGTGGTGTGATTTCCGAAAAAACCGATGGCACAACACTAATGAATGTCTCTCAAGACAATCATTGGTGGCCGAGATCAAAGATAGGGAGCCTAACCATGATTCAGAAAATATTGGCAGAAGACATATCATCGAAATAGACCTCACTGCTATAGTCGCAACCACAACAATTCAACCAACAAAACCTTAGGAGAGAACCTTTTTCATTCACAAATGTGGGTGAAGGGGACCCTGATGCATTTTATTGTTGATAGCGAAATATAGAAGAAGCTCATCTCAACATAGGTCATCAAACTATTAGGATTTTCATTAAAACCACACCTGTAGACATACAACATTGGGTGGGATCATTGGGGATGCTATCTTCCTGTCATCCAACTATGTCAATTCTCATATGGCATCCTACCCTTCAAGGATGAGGTATCATGTGATGTTTCCCCACTAGATGTCTATAATGTTCTCTTGGGCTAGTCATATATGTGCAAGCGCCATGATATCTATGAGTCTCGACTCCATAGTATCATTTCTATTCTAAGGGTTCATCTCTATGGGATGCCAGAGGTAGTTCCAACTACTATCCCACCTAAACAGTGCAACAAGGTAGTATCTCATACTATAAAATTCAATTTCTTCACAATATTTTCAAAGGTTGAACAGAAGGACATTGCAGCCACTAAAGCCTCGATCCAAGCCCCTTATATCCAACAAAAGAAGGTTGAAAATATTTCATCAAAGCCTAAATATTCCTTCTATACAAAGTCATCTATTCTATCCCGACTAGTTAAACAAATTCAGCCCCACCAACTACAGGTTCGTGAAAAGATTCCACAAACTAGGCAATGAAACATCTCCAGCATGGCAAGCAGCTCACCAAGATTCAGATTGAGAAATTGATTTCCCCTCTCCCCAAGAAAATCAACGCAATGGTGAAAATTACTTCCTAATGTGGGAGGATTGATCCTAGTGGATATCAGTGGCCACCCACCTATTCCAACTGGCACAAAAAATTATTTTGGCAACTTACAATTTTTAGCAGGTTTTTGGTTCCTAAACTTTCAGGGCCATTTTGAGGGCCTAAACAAAGTTTTTTTGAGATGTATCATGTCAATGATTTAGAAAGGCTCTTATTGATCGCAAAAAATGAATCTCCTTTATGATACCTTTCCAACGAGCTATCATTCACACCAAATGGAGATCATAAGCCAAAGTTATGCCCCCAAGAAGTTGATACACCAAACTACCCAAAATGGGGTTCACAAAAGTATTGGATTTTCATCTTCCGAGGTTAGAGTTTTGGATATTATCTTTGTTAAAAATTCCTTTAGAGCCTCATTGTAATCATCTTCTTGAGAATGCGAGTATCCATCACATCTCTTCTCAGAGATAAGTTGTCACCATTCTAGTGAGTCTTTCACTTTGTATTTCTACAGTTTTGTACATTTCACTCATTAATAGAAATTGTGTATTACTATATATCTATGTTTATGGTTGCATCTATGATATATTTTTGTTATATTATTTGATATCTAAGATATCTTTGTAAATGTATTTATTATATCTCCACTCTCATTTCGTACTGAAAATAATCTGGATCAGTGGTATCAGAGAAGGCTTCCCTTGATCATTTTTTCAGTGCATGTTCCCGACGAGGTCTAAGTATATCAAGTTGGGTATCGATCTTGTCTCTCTTAAGTAAAATCACTCTCTCACACCCAAGAAACCCTCCATGGTAGAAGAAAATAAAAATGTTTGAGAATACGATTCTATTAATTTGTTGCTTGAGAAATCTCTTATGTGATAGAGGGATGAAATGATGGAGAGTTTTTCCCACATCCTTCAATTCTTGTCGATAACAACCGGTGGGTCTTAATCAAGAATCCACTTTGAAGGCACCTCGTCTTCCAAGGTAGAAGTTAATTTTGATATTTCCGTATTTGAAGGATAGGTAGATGCATATGCCCTAGAAAAATTGTTAAATTTGCTAGAATGTTATTTCTCTGTTCACAATTTGTCCGACAGGGAATAAATCAGCTTCACACTCCTTAAGGATCTCTCACATGTAAAAAATTGGTGGGAAATTTACTGGGAGAAAATTTCCACATAGGATTCTGGAATATATGGGGACAAGCCCACTTGGGATTTTTTGTGGATGCAGTCAAGGAAGAATATTACCCTATTGGTAACTATGACAACCAATACATGAGATGGACCACATTAGGTCAAGAGAGGGGCCAACCAGTGTCAGAGTTCAAAAATACCTTCCATACCTTGCGCAACATGTTGGGTATCAAATATTATGAGATGCATTTGGTTCTAAAATATCGTAGGTGTAACATCCCTAGCCACCCACAGGCCGGGGCATGCTACCTTCAAGCCCACCCTTGGACTTCTTTCTCTTACTAATACCTTTTTAAAATTTAAGGATGCATAAGAGGAAAGACTTTAACAACATGCACAACATTAATCAGCAAGCATGCATAGTCTAAAGATTCAATTAAACGATAATTAAATATACAACGGAAATACATTCATATACATGCAATTGATATCATAACAAAGATAACTTATCTTTATGAAATATTACACCAATTAGCTGTAGACCAAGGATGTTCCACCCAACTATAGACACCAGTTCTCTGAATCTCAATAGCAGTGTCACCCCTGCGTTAGGAATATGAATCCACAAGGATGGTTCCAGAGTGTACTTGGGTTCCCAAACCATTCAGATCTCAAGCTCTCATAGGTTTCCCAACACCCACAACAATCCAAGTACCCAACTCTCTTGTACCCAGCCTGTACCACCCCAAAAGAATGGACCTCCACCCTTCTATGCCACACTGTCCCTAAGGTAGTCCCTCTCCTTTATTTTGGGGCCTCCAACATAGTTGGTATGGAATCTCAAATATGGAACTCTCAGGACTCGTAGTTGTGAGAAAAACAGGGCACATGCCAACGCATCTCAGACATGCAGGCCCTAGGTCATGGCTGGATTGCACCAATGACCATTACATACAACTATCTCATGGCTAATTCCTTAGTAGTTTGGTTCCCTTCCCAAGCCAAGATTCAAGTCGGGTTGGATCAATGAATGGGTGAGTGAGTGCATGAAAGTGCGCGAGGGAAATGAATGAATGTACAAGAAATCAATGAAAAATCCATTAGTCGAACGCCCCCATCAGACCAGAGGCGAGTTTAAGTAATTTCGTGGGAAATCAAGAACCTCCTGGCCTTCCCCAAGAATCTCATGTAACTGATCCCCTCCCTTAGGAAAAAAGGTTAATTAAAATAGGAATTACACTTATCCCCTCAAGCCCCCTCTCTTGTGGAACCATATCCCCCTATAACTATATTCCTTGTCCGTCTAGCATCCAACCATGTATTTATTATTAATAATGATAGAAAACATTACATGTATTTGGCACAATGGCCTTTTAATAATTGTTTGGGCACCCTGGCCTCTCAGAATTGTAACAATACATTATTTAAAATGGGGGTTCAAAACCTAGGGTGTTACATCCCCTCCCCCTTATTTTGGCACTGTCCTTGGTGCATATACAAAATAGAGATCAAAATCTCAAATTTAGTCAAAAATCTACAGAAACTCTACCCGCATGGAATCTTCATGCTCCCAGGTAGCATATTCAGGACCGTAGCAAGTCCACTGAACTTTTACCATCTCTATAACTTGATTCCGAAGCATTTTGACTTTTATGTCCAATACCCACACTGGTTGAAGCTGGAAATATCCCTCCGTCTCTACCTGAATTAGATGCCAATCAATAACATGGTTAGGATCATGTACATATTTCTTTAGTAAAGATACATTAAATACATTATGTACATTCATGGAAGCAGGAAATGCAAGCATGTATGCAAATGGCCCTATTTTGCCCAATATTTCAAATGGACCACAGAATCTAGCTACCAGCTTTATACAACTACCCAATTTCAAAGATCTTTTCTTGGGCTTCACTTTCAAAATTACATGCTCCCCTACTTTAAATTCTCTGGCTGTCATGTTATTGTCTGCATAGACTTTCTGTCTATCCTTAGCTGCCTTTAAATTCTGCTTGATCTTAACCACCTGGTCTTCCATGTCCTTGAGCAACTTTGGCCCAAGTACCACTCTATCTGTTGGGTTTTCCCAACTTACTGGAGTATAACATTTCCTACCATACAAGGCATCAAATGGGCTCATTCTCAATGAATCTTGATACCCATTATTATATTCAAATTCAACCAAGTGTAAGTAATCTTCCCACTTAGATGGATAATCCATCACATACATTCTCAACATATCTTCAATTATTCGATTGACTCTCTCTATTTGTCCATATGTATGGGGATGATATGTTGTGCTAAAGTTTAGATTTGTGCCAAATTATTTAAACAATCCCCTCCAGAAATTGGAGGTAAACTTCGTATCTCTGTCCGAGACAATTGTCCTAGGTATCCCATGCAAACTAGCAATTTCCTTCATGAAAATTTATGCAATATTTGTCATTGTATGCGTTGTCTTCACAGGCACAAAATGAGCAGCCTTTGTTAATTTGTTAACCACCACCATGATTGAATCATGTTTCTTATTCATTCTGGGTAATCCTGTGATGAAATCCATGGTGATCACTTCCCATTTCTTCTCTTAGATTGGCAATGGTTGCAACAAACCCATCAGGTGCCTATGCTCAGCCTTTATCTTCTGACATTCCATACATCGAGCGATGTAATCAGTAATATCCTTCTTCATTACCAGCCAAAAGAACTAGCTTCTTACTATTGTAATTTTTTTCTGGTAACCAGGATGTCCAGCATAAGGAACATCATGTATTTCCTTCGGTACCAAATTTCTCAGTTCTCCAGAACTAGGAACATAGATTCTATTTTTATGCATGAGTAATCTGTCTTCCTTTATCTCATACTCCTTTATTTTTTGTTGTATATCTCCTTGTTGTAATCTTTCCTTTACTTGTAGGTAATGCTGGTCTGTAAGAAGAATATCTTAGATTCTTCTCTTCAAGTATGATTGATGCATACTGACAACAGTAGCATGCATGGTATGCACTCTTCTACTAAGTGCATCGGAAAATTTATTCTCCTTTCCCTTGATATGCTTGATATTGAAGTCATATTCACTTAAAAATTCCAACCATCTTGTTTTCCTGGCATTCAATGTTGGTTGTTCAAAAAGATACTTCAGGACAATGTGGTCTATCCTTAATTTAAATTTCTTCCACATGAGATAATGCCTCCACATCCTCAAGGTGTGAACAATGACATCAAGTTCCAAGTCATGAGTGGCATAGCTCCTCTCATGTTCATTAATCTTTCTGGACTCATATCCAATGACATGTCCATTTTGTGTGAGGACTCCCCCAAGTCCTTCCTTACATGCGCCTGTACATAACACAAAACTTTCATTTGGGTCAACAATATTTAACACAGGTGCACTAGTAATTAATTCCTTCAATAGATTAAAATTATTTTCACACTTGAGTGTCCATTCAAATTTAGTTCCCTTATTTTTCAAAGGAGTGATGGGATGAGAAATCTTAGAGAACCATACTATGAACCTTCTGTAGTAGTCGTCTAATCCCATAAAAGATCTGACGTCTGACACATTTATGGGTGTTGGCCATCCTCTAATGTCTTCAATCTTCTTTGGATCAATTGTTATGCCCTTCTCTGAAATAATGTGTCATAAGTAATGGATCTTCTTTTGATAAAAAGAAAAATTACTCAACTTGGCATACAACTGATGTTCTCTCAGTACTTGCAACACCACTCTTAAGTGATGTTCATGCTCCTCTTCAGACTTATAATAGATAAGTATGTCATCTAGGAATACTATGACAAACTTATCCAAATAATTTTTGAATATGCCATTCATTAAGCACTTGAAGAAACCTAGTGCATTGGTCAATCCAAATGGCACCACTACAAATTCATAATGCCCATACTTGGTCCTAAAGGTTGTATTATGAATGTCTTCTTCCTTGATTCTTACCTGATGGTATCCTGCCCTTAGGTCAATCTTTGAGAATATCTTTGCTCCTCTTAGATGATCAAAGAGGTCATCAATTTGGGGTACAAGATACTTGTTCTTTATAGTGTACTTGTTCAGCTGTCGAAAGTCAACACACAACGTCAAGGTTCCATCTTTCTTTTTGAAAAAAAGTATGGGTGCTCCCTAAGTTGAAACACTTGGATGTATGTACCCTTTCTTCAGTAAATCCTCCAACTGCATTTGTAATTATTTTAACTCTAGTGTGCTCATTCTCTAAGGTGTTTTTGACACCGAGGCAACCCCTACCACTAAATCAATTGAGAAATCTATCTCCCTTCTTCGTGGCAATCCAAGTATTTCTTGGAATACATCTGCAAATTCCTGTAGTACCAAGAAATCTTCGAGGCTTGTCCCTTTTGTATTATCTGGATCTTCCACATGAGTTGCATACAATTGACATCCTTTCCTAAAACATATTTTTAGTTGTAAGGTTGAAATATCCCTTATAGTGATGGGTCTTGGAACTCCTTTCACAATGCTCTATTTTCCATTTCCATCAACACATGTAAATGTCTTGTTATAACAATCTAGGACAACATGATGCTTTTCCAACCAATCCATTTCAATTATAATATCATAAGACCCCAATGGTATGATATTTAGATCCATACTAGTATTCATGCCATTAAGACTCATGGAATAACTTCTGACCATATCATGGATTCTTCTTTTGGTTCCAGTGGCTAATTGAACCAAACTTGCCTTTACAAGTTTACTTTTCTCCAAATCTAATCTATCCACTATCTTAGGATCAATGTAGCAATGACTTTCTCCTGAATCAATCAAAGTAGCAACATGATGATTTATGATCTTACCTTCCAGCTCGATCATATTGGACTGGTACTCTGCTTTTCGATCATTTAAAGATGCATATATTCTTCCCATATATTCAACTGTTGTAGCCTCTTTGATGTTGTGCACAGTCTTCACTCTATCCTTTCTGTGTGGGAAATCCTTGTAAATGTGACGCAACCCCGCTCTCACAGCAGTCGGTCGCTCCACCAGGACCTTCTCTTTCGGACCGAAGAGTCAACAACCCTTCCAACTCTCTCAGGAGTTCTTTACCCACAGTACACTTCTCGGCGATCTCCCTTTCGAAAGTCGGGAAATCGGGCTTCACGGATTCGTGAACCTTGGGTGCACTTCCCGTGAAATATGAAACTCCGACTCTCGATCACTGACATCAACGGTCAACGCTCCTGTGTATCGGGGATTTCCCTATCGGGAAATTGGCAGATGAAAAGGGGCCATTTACTCACCTCTCGGTACCCCGAACGCCGATGTGCGATGCCACGTGCTGTCCTCCACTTTGTCTCCGTGGGACTCGTCGCAACTCGGGGCTTCGATGTTCCTCCGTGCTCCCTTTGACTTTGAAACCGCCGAAGTGCTGAGTCCCGACTCCTCGAGATCTCGTGCCACCTGTCCCTCCGATGATTGACAACTCCGATTAAATCGGGGGATCGCAACTCGCGAGTTCGACGTGCATGCAACTCTTGCACTCACCAACCCCGATATACCGATATGCAATTGCAAACGGACTCCTCCGTGCGCCTGCGAGTTAACTCCCTCGCAGCTCCTCCGCGATCTGGCGGTCTGCGGGGTTTGAAAGATTTACTCGACAGCTTCAAGTCGTCGATTCTCTTCCCCTTGAAGAGTTCTCCGCTTTACCACCTTCACTTGTGTAAGCGAAGGAAAGGAACTAATCCTCTTGAGATTTTACGGCTTCTGGGTTCCTTCTGGAAACTCCCTGCACGCACTCTTCGCGGCTTTACTTCAAACACACTAAGTGTTTAAGTCTCCTGAATTTGTGCACTCTTGCAACAATAGCCTATCAATGCCTCAGCTCGAAATCACAATTATGAGACCTCGTCCAACCTGCACAACCCTGGCACGGCTCTAACAACCAAATTCGCTCTACGCAAACGAGAACAAGAGTTTAACTRCTTAGCCTCCTCAACGCACTCTATGCGGAGGAATTCAACTGCACTCTATGCAGGAATCTCTTGGCTCAAACAGAGAAACAATTGAAACTCATTTCTCATTCTCTCAGGTTTCGAACCTGATATGCAATCACATACGCAGCATATAGAAGATAAGCATAAAGAGAAGCAAGTATGCAACAACATAACATCAACAACACACACAATTCAAACACAGCCATGGAATTGAATCAAGGGCTTTCTTCTATTAATTAAATCTGTACATGGGTGTTCTTCACAAGTTMTTTGCTTGCTCTTTTCTCTCTTGCTCCTCTATGCTAATGCTGAATGAATCCCATCAATTATACAAGGAGGGTGCCTATATTCGTTTTCCCTCCTGGAAATGAAACTGTCTAATCTACAACTAACCCTATCTACCAGCATTTAAAACTGTTAAATGCCTTCTTATATACATTACATTACAAGTGCGCTTCATATGAATGCATTCATTCAAACGACGACGCAAAAATCTTTTCAAAGTAATTCAAAAAGGTATGCGTTGGTGTTGTCCAACTATTCTTCTCTTTCCTCCCCGCTGGCTCGCGTCATGACGTCGTAGATGCTCCTCCATCATACTCCTCAGCTCGAAAGATTTCATGGGCTCCTGTCCATGAGCTCCTGCACAGTCTGATCATGCTTCTGAATCACTTCTTCTGTTTCCCAGCTGGCATCCTCCACTGGGTGATTTTTTCCATTTCACCAGGTACTCAAAATATTGCTTTCTCCTGGTCTTCCTTCCAATTCTTTTATCCAGTATGCACTCCATCTCTGGCTTCTGTGCAACTGGCAATTGCTTCCGCCACTAGACCACTGGTTCCTCGGTTCCAGTGTCTGTTGTATCAGTCCTGTATGGGTATAAGTCCGAAATATTGAAAATCAGAGATATCCCGACGCCCCCCGGCAATTCAAGCTCATATGCATTCTTCCTAAACTTCTTCAGGACTTTGCAAGGTCCAATTTTCTTCATCTTGAGCTTGTTATACGTCCCCGTTGGGAACCTTTCCTTCCTCAGGTGCGCTAGAACCATGTCCCCAACTTCAAACTAAAGTTGTCTTTTCCTCTAATCGGCTCTGCGCTTATACTCCTGGTTCGCCTTCATCAGTCTTTGCTTCACCTGCGTGTGAAGTTCCTACATTGCTTCAGCAAATTCCTCATCTTTCGCACTGCTCGTTTCAGCCTGTTCTGACTCCCTGAGCTCAGATACTCCTCGCGGCTGTGTCCCATACAAAATTTGAAATGGGCTCTTACCTGTACTCCGATTCACAGAATCGTTGTACGCAAACTCTGCCTGTGGTAGGATCTGATCCCAACTGCTGTGATGCTCGATCACTAGACTTCTCAACAGATCCCCCAAGCTTCTGTTGACTACTTCGGTCTACCCATCTGTCTGCGGATGGTAAGCAGAACTGAATGCCAGGTCAGTCCCTAGCTTCTTCCATAGCGTCCTCCAAAAATGACCTATGAATTTGGTATCCCGATCCGAGACTCTGGTTCTCGGAAATCCATGCAATCGGATAATCTCTTTGAAAAACAAGTTCGCGATGTGGGTTGCATCGCTGGTCTTCTGACATGGTATAAAATGTGCCATCTTCGAAAATCTATCCACCACCATAAAGATGGAATCCACTCCTCGTTGAGTTCTCAGCAACCCCAACACAAAGTCCATGCTAATGGCTTCCCATGGCCTCTCGGGTATAGGCAATGGCTGATAGAACCCTGTGTTCTGCTTTCGGCCTTTTGCATGTTGACATATCCTGCATATGTCAACAAATCTTTTAACGTTAGCACGCATGCCAGGCCAATAATAATATTTGCTCAGCTTGGCGAAGGTCTTATCGTGTCCAAAATGACCTGCTAAACCCCCACTGTGCTTTTCCTTCACCAAATTCTCTCTCATAGAGAAATCTGGAATGCACAATTGATTGCCTTTAAACAACAATCCATCCTGAATCAGGTAGTCAATCCACAGACTCCTATCCCTGAGAACTGGGTTCTTGTCTACCTCGTATGCCTCGCAAAAGTCTGCGTCACCTGCATACATATCTTTCAGATTCTCAAAACCCAAAGTCTTGACCCTGAATTCCTGCAACAATAAACACTTTATGCTCAAGGCATCAGCCACCTTGTTCATAGTCCCCGAAATGTGCTTTATCACAAATGTGAAATTCTTCATGTACTCTACCCACTTCGCATGCTTCTGGTTCAACTTCTCTTGCTGACTCACGAACTACAATGCATGGTTGTCACTATACAGCACAAATTCCTTGGGTATGAGATAATGCCTCCACTTCTTTAATGTCTGTATGATGGCATAGAACTCTTTATCATATGTGGAGTACTTCAGCTTCGCATCATCCATCTTTTCGCTAAAATATGCTATAGGCTTGTCATCCTGACTCAAGACCCCTCCAACAGCATATCCACTAGTGTCACACTTCACTTGGAAAGTTTTCTGAAAATCCGACAGCACCAGAATTGGCTGCTCTGTAATCTTCCGCTTCAACAGATTGAAGCTCCTTTCAGCCTCTGCTGTCCAATGGAAAACCTTATGCCACTTCTTCACAGTGTCCATCATTGCGACGCTAATTCCACTAAAATTCCGAATGAATTTCCTGTAGAAGCTTGCCAAACTGTGAAAGCTCCTTACCTCAAAAACATTTCTTGGCGATGGCCAATTCCTGATTACTTCAACCTTCTCAGGATCCATCTTCAATTCATTTGCCGAGATTACAAAACCCAGATATATGAGTTATGTCTGCATGAAGGAACATTTCTTCAAATTGATCAGCAGCTTCTCCTGCTGTAGCCTTCTCATCACAATGGCCAAATGCCTCAGGTGTTCAGCCCTGGTCTTGCTGAAAATCAGTATATCATCCAGGTATACCACCACAAATTTGCCAATGAATTCTCGCAGGACCTCATTCATCAGCCTCATAAAAGTGCTAGGCACGTTTGTCAACCCAAACGGCATGACCAGCCATTCGTACAAACCCTCGTTTGTTTTGAATGTTGTCTTCCATTCATCTCCCTCTCTCATCTGGATCTGATGATATCCGCTCTTGAGATCTATTTTGGAGAAGTAATTTTCCCCACTCAGGCAATCCATCAAGTCATCCATTCTCGGTAGTGGAAACTTGTATCTGATGGTGATCTTATTAATCTCCCTGGAGTCTGTACACATCCTCCAGCCTCCATCCTTCTTCGGACTCAGTACCGTTGGAACGGCACACGGACTAAGACTTTCTCTCACCAGTCCTTTATCCTGTAGATCCTGTACCTGCCTTTTGACTTCCTCATTCTCCTGAGGTGTTAACCTATACGCTGCCTTATTTGGTAGACTTGCTCCGGGTATGAGGTCAATGTGGTGACTCACACTCCTCATCGGTGGCAACGAACGAGGTAGTTCGTCCACGATGATATCAACGAACTCTCCAAGCAGTTCCTGAATCTCTTCCGGCAAGTCGTCCACTCTTGTGCTTGTCAGGACAATTCTCGGCTTCCTGACAACAAAGAATTGTGGATCCTCATCCTTCTCCAGCTCTGTGAGAAGTTCTTTCCCACTCATGAGAAGTATCGTGCTGCTCACTTCCGGCTTCACTTCCTTATCTTTTACCGGATGCAATGTATGTGATCTCCCATCCTTCTCCAAGGTGTATGTGTTCATTCTCCCATCATGAACAACATGTCGGTCATACTGCCAAGGTCTACCCAATAAAACATGACAGACATCCATGGGAATGACATCACACAGGATTTCATCCTTATATTCACCCATTTTAAAATTGACCAAGCATTGCTTTGTAACACGTACCTGGTGTCCTTTTTGCAGCCATGTCACCTTGTATGGACTTGGGTGTTTTTTCGTTTTCATCTCCAGCTTCTCCACCATCTCGGTCGAAACTAGATTATCGATGCTTCCGCTGTCCACGATGACCTTGCATTTCCAACCCTTGGTCTTGCAAGTCATCTAGAACAGTCTGCATCTCTGCACTGAGCTGTCCATCTCTCTCTCAGGTTTCAAGAGAGCCTTGTGCACTGTCAATGACTCCCCACTTCTAGTGTTTTCATCCTCAACGTCTCGCCTTTGTGCTTCAGCGACGTGAGATTTTCCTCTGTCCATATTCCTCTCTGGACAGTCAATGACTTTATGTCCATCTTTACCACATGTAAAGCACGTGATAACTCCTCCACGGCCTCTTCCTCTACCTCGGGTACGAGGAAATGTGTTCACATCAGAATATCCTCCTTGCTGATCATCTTGCTGCCTCCTCGGCTCAGAAGTTTGTTGCTTCTGCTGTGAGGTTCCACCTCTCTCAGTTTTCCCCTAAGGCCTCTTCCAATCCTCCTTAGGTTTCTGAGTTTTCTCTTGGGCAGCTGTCTTGCCTCTGGGCTAGCTTCTGCCCCGCCCTCGCTGTCCCTGCTTGCGGCTCAGCTTCTCTTCAGCCTTTAGAGCCATCTGGTATGCATCCTCAACTATGCGGATGGTCACCATGCTCAATTCATCCTGAATATCATACCTGAGACCATTTAGGTATCTCACCACCTTCTCGTCATCACTCTCCCGATGACCCGCTCTGATGTTGAGCCTGTAGAATTCTTCGGTGTATTCTCTCACCGTCATCAGCTTTTGTCTCAGGTTCTGCATGCGCCTGAACAGAGTGATCTGGTAATCCCTCAGAATGAACTTCGCCTTCATCTTGGCGATCATTCGATCCCAGCTCTTGATCTTCTGTTTTCCTTTGGAACGCCTGTCCGCCTGCAGCTCGTCCCACCATAAGGCTGCATGTCCCTTCAGCTTGGTAACAACATGCCTTATTTTCTTGTCTTCTTCGATATCTTCGTAATCGAAGTATGTATCCAATGCTTGGATCCAATCCAACAATTCTTCTGCATCTAGACTTCCCTCATAGACGGGAATGTCCATCTTCGTCTTCGAGCTCATCCTCGAAATGGCTCTAATCATACTTTCGGTTGATGCATCCTCTGCCGTGACTTCTTCTTCAGCATGTCCAGCTTCCCCTTCAATATCGGGATCACTGAACTCTGCTGCACCAACACCACGTCTATGGGTGGTCTCCATTTCTTCAAGTCTGGCTCGGAGATCTCTCATCTCTCGCTCTATTTCAGCATTTCCTGTTGGCCTACCCCTTCTTCGGGCATCCCTGTCCTCACGATCAGGAGATTGCCTCTCTCTTCTGGGCGGCATGGTGTAATCTGCTTCTCCCTGCTACCTAAACAAAGAGAGATCCACTTCCCGCTCTGATACCACTCTTGACGCAACCCCGCTCTCACAGCAGTCGATCGCTCCACTAGGACCTTCTCTTTCGGCCTGAAGAGTCAACAACCCTTCCAACTCTCTTGGGAGTTCTTTACCCACAGTACACTTCTCGGCGATCTCCCTTTCAACAATCGGGAAATCGGGCTTCGCGGATTCGTGAACCTTGGGTGCACTTCCCGTGAAATATGAAACTCTGACTCCCGATCCCCGACGTCAACGGTCAACGCTCCTGTGTATTGGGGATTTCCCTATCGGGAAATCGGCAGATGAAAAGGGGCGATTTACTCACCTATGAGTACCCCGAACGTCGATGTGCGATGCCACGTGCTGTCCTCCACTCCATCTCCGTGGGACCCGTCGCAACTCGGGGCTTCGTTGTTCATCCGTGCTCCCTTTGACTTTGAAACCGCCGAAGTGCCGAGTCCCGACTCCTCGAGATCTCGTGCCACCTGTCCCTCCGATGATCAACGGCTCCGATTAAATCAGGGGACCGCAACTCACGAGTTCAACGTGCATGCAACTCTTGCACTCGCCAACCCCGATATACCGATATGAAATGGCAAACGGATTCCTCCGTGCGCCTGCAAGTTAACTCCCTCGCAGCTCCTCCACGATCTGGCGGTCTGCCGGGTTTGAAAGATTTACTCGACAACTTCAAGTCGTCGATTCTCTTCCCCTTGAAGATTTCTCCGCTTTACCACCTTCACCTGTGTAAGCGAAGGAAAGGAACCAATCCTCCTAAGCTTTTACGGCTTCTGGGTTCCTTCTGGAAACTCCCTGCACGCACTCTTCGCGGCTTTACTTCAAACACACTAAGTGTTTAAGAGTCCCGACTTTGTGCACTCTTGCAGCAACAACCTATCAATGCCTCAGCTCGAAATCACAATTATGAGACCTCGTCCAGCCTGCACAACCCTGGCACGACTCTAACAAACAAATTCACTCTGCGTAAACGAGAACAAGAGTTTAACTGCTTAGCCTCCTCAACGCACTCTATGCGGAGGAATTCAACTGCACTCTATGCACGAATCTCTTGGCTCAAACAGAGAAACAATTGAAACTCATTTCTCATTCTCTCAGGTTTCAAACCTGATATGCAATCACATACGCAACATATAGAAGATAATCATAAAGAGAAGCAAGTATGCAACAACATAACATCAACAACACACACAATTCAAACACAGCCATGGAATTGAAGCAAGGGCTTTCTTCTATTAATTAAATCTGTACATGGGTGTTCTTCACAAGTTCTCTGCTTGCTCTTTTCTCTCTTGCTCCTCTATGCTAATGCTGAATGAATCCCATCAATTATACAAGGAGGGTGCCTATATTCGTTTTCCCTCCTGGAAATGAAACTGTCTAATCTACAGCTAACCCTATCTACCAGCATTTAAAACTGTTAAATTCCTTCTTATCTACATTACATTACAAGTGCGCTTCATATGAATGCATTCATTCAAACGACGGCGCAACAATATTTTCAAAGTAATTCAAAAAGGTATGCACTGGTGTTCTCCATCTATTCTTCTCTTTCCTCCCCGCTGGCTCGCGTCATGACGTCGTAGATGCTCCTGCATCAACATGTTATCTTCCTTGCATCCCCAACATTGTATTGGTGGTCTTCCCCTTTTTCCAAAGGAATATTCCTTCTTGAAATATCCCTTAGCATATTGGTCTTGATGATTTCTATTAGGCTCATTCCTATCGAAGGAAGGTTTGAATCGTTTCCTCCTCTGATCCGAGTTCAAATTTTTCTTTTCCTTCCAAGATTTATACATATATTTTCTTCCCTAGCCTTTCTCATATAGGTATTTATCCTTCCTAATGGCTTCAGTCAAGGACTTGGTCTCATGATATTTGATCTTTTCCTTATAAAAGGCTGGAAGTCCACCTAGAAATCTTCGTATTCTCACTTTCTCATCACCAATGAACTTGACATACTTTAACAATCCCAAGAACTTCTTCTCGTATTCTTCCATAATCATGCTTCCCAACCTGAGTTCAAAGAACTCTTGCATTTTCTTGTCATAGAAATTCTCTGAGAGGTACTCCTTCTGGAAGTACTTCTTGAACTGCTTCCAAGTGATCCTACTTTCATTAACGTGTTCCACTTGCTTCAATTGGTCCCACCACATTGCAACTTTATCGTGTAAATGGTAGGTGGCAATTCTGGCTTCTAGATTTGATGAATAGTTATGCAACTGAAAATATCTCCTGATCCCAAACAACCATTCTTCAACATCATCTTCCCTTTCTCTTTCACCCTCAAAGGAAGGTGTCTTGAGCTTCCTCATGTCTCCTTGCAAACTATCTATGTCTTGTTTCCTCCCTTGGTGTCTGATAGGAGACACCTCTAGACTACTTATGGGATCATCCACTGCATACAAATTTCTTTCTAAGTAAGGAGGGGATTGGTGTCCATGAGCTCTGCTAGCACTTCTGGAATAACCAACTCTTCCATGATCATCCATTATTTCATGGAACCTACCTTCTTCCTCTTGTATTGAGTTTGATCCCTTCTTCATTTGTCTCTGCAAGTGATTTAATCTTTGCATCACTCGATCATTTATCTGACATTTCTCTCTTATCAATCTCTCGTTGTCTACTTTATAGCTCTGCACGTCCATCTTTAGGCTTCTCATCATTTATATTAACGTTTTCTACTCTCCTTTTCCCTTGCATCCATTGGAATCTGTCTCTACATTACCAAATCTTGTATTATGGCCTTCAACCTCCTTATCATGATTGGAGGCTCCCTTGCCTTCTTCCATTTCCTTAATACACATCTTGAGATGATGTTCTTAATCCCCTTAATTCTGCAAAATGTGCAAACGACCATTTTGTTAGAATTACGCATATGATAAACAAAATTTCCAAACCATGCTACAGGTCTCTTTATTTAATTTTTGTTCATGGAGATCATATCCCCATTCTCCGAAAATAACAGTGTCATGTTATCCTTCATTGACACATAATTTCATCCTACATAGGTGCTTCCTTCAAACCAACTTCCCAAGTGACCACAACTAGAAATTGTGGCTAAATCCTTCCTTAGCACTTTTATGTCTCGAAGACCACCAATTCATACCTTATCCCTCTTTCCCTCATCTCTCAACCTACATATGACCACGATCATGACCCTGCGCTTAGCTAAAAAAGCACTTGTCTAGATCTTCGGGACTTTGGAACTTTCATCAAGGACCGGATCAACAATCCTCATCCTCTTTCACAATCAATGATCAAGATCCACTTCAGGACTCTGTGCTTCAAGGGTCTCAACTTTCCTCACTTGGATCCACCCAGAACACTTTTACCCGAAGTTCATGATCTTCCAACAGGTGTCCTCCCACAAATCTGCAGCTGTGAATCGCTTTGGCTCTTTAGGTTTTGAAAGTTTCAAAATTTCCTCTTGCACGTTCTCCCGGAGTTCTTGTACCTGAAGTCGACGATCCTTCGATGTGTGTCTTCTGGAATCAATGGTTGATGTGTACTCTAGCCTTCAGGCCTTCAAGATTTTTCAACCCAGCACAACCTGTCACATCCTTCCCCACTGGATTGCCCAGTCTCCAGACTACACGATCTATCGCCACGTGGTGAAATTCTAGAAGCAGAGATGTGTCCCAATTGGGCGGGTGACACATGTCACGTTCTAACTAACATTTCAATACTGCATACGCTCAAAACTTACTGACACGTGGCACACATCCTGTTAGTGCTAGAAGTTCCTCCTAGACTATTATAGGGTCAATCCTAGCATATATTAGTTATTGCAATGGTTTTTATGAATAAATGTATATGGTTGTTTGAAAAGGTTAGAGGTTTCAACAGTAAATGAAGAAAGAGAATCTAAATCTCTGATTGTAAACAAGTGTTGATCCCACTTACTTAGTCAATGGTATTCAATTTAATAAAGTAGATAGAACCATAAGATGAAATAAATATGAAAATGTCCAATCTATTCACTCACATAGGAATATTCCTGATCCTAAATGTCATTTAGAAACAAAGAATAAGGTACTTAAAAACAAGTCTTGGAATGGGAAAGAAAACAACAAAATATTCACTAGCTTATCAACATAACAAGATGATTTCAATGCATTGCAAAGATAACATGTTTTACAAGTAAGAAAAGGAAGAATGAAATTAGAGAAGAAAATTTTCTCATCAAAAGGATTGTAGCATTGAGTGAAAAATGAAATATTCCTTGCCTTACAATCATAAAAGAGAATCCCAGTCCAACATCCCTGGTCTCTCTTCAACCCTCCCAGGCCTCTCCCCTTTTCTGAACTATTGTCCTCCTTCAATTTATAATCTCCTAGCTACTACATATCTTTAGGAATGTAATCATATCCACAAATGAAAAACAATCCAAATCATAAAGAAAATGAAATCAAATATGGATTGTCTCCAATTGACTGCTAACTTTATGCCCAGAAATCTGGAGCCAATCCTCATTTAAATTTTGAAATTAACTACCTTTAATTGATACTCTGCCACATGTTCATTGAAGGGGTCGAATGATGCCTAGAATATTGCAATGTCCCATTGATAATGCCTTAAAATCTTGATCTAATTGATTTATTGTTGAAAATATGTAAATGATATATTTAATTTCCATCTGCCCTACCACCTGTGCCTTGAAATTGTGAATGCTCATCAAACTCCTCTTTGAATATTGATTCTATAATGGCATGGTTTGCAGAAGTTTACCTCGATACTCTGCCTCTTATAGAAATCCACAAGAAGTTGAATAGTGCTTTCCCTACATATCCTTCCTTATCATTAAAATGATAGTACTTGCATAATTTCTCAAACTTACAACTTCATGGTTCTCTGAACCCGAAAACTGATATGTCGCTTCTTGAAATAACCAGGAAACTTAAGAGCATATATTAAAAAACTCAGAGAATCAAATCAAAACATGTTTTCATCATCTGGGCCTATTTAATAATTGACATTTTCTTGATCAAACTTAGAAAGAAGATATTAGTAGAATTGCATGGCGCTCATCACTCAGTAGACTTGCATGGCGCTCATCACTCCTTAACACTTGTATCGATCATCTGCTGGAAATGGGCAATCGGGCGCTTGTGTTATGACTCTAAACAAGCATTCGACAATATTTGTGTAAAAGGTATATCTCGTCTTGAAATGAACATGAGCCATATCTTTGTTTTTACAATCAACTCAATGAAACATTATTCAACACACAATGCAAAATGAATGGGCTCTATGTGGAATGTCTCCTCGATGGTGGAGTTGGTGGATTTCAGCTTAAATGTGTATACATTTATGGATTCAATGATGAGCATTCATGTGGTCTTGTGAAATCTTTTTGTTTGGACTAGCATTCGCAGCATCCATTTGTTGAAAATACAGAAACCCTCTCGACACCTGGATTTGTTTCTTTACACTTGAGTCCTCATTACTGAGATACCCATCGATGGTTTTTCTCCTTGAAGTGCCAACATTTCTGGTGAATTTGCTTCATTATTTTCATCTCTGGACTGTTCAGAAGCATAATCTCCACCTTCATCTAAGGGAATGGATGGAAAGGTGCTCTTGAAGGTTTGCCTTACATTCACAAACAAGTTTTGAAAGGAGTTTAGTGGAAAAGAATGGTTGTTGGAGAGAACTTTGTGTAAATTAGCGATTCCCTTAGTGATTTAATCCTAGATGCCCATGGAAAAGGTGTAGTTGGATGACCTGATCTACCATGAAATCTACTTGCCAAGATTCAATTTGGAATGAAATCTCATATCAACAATTTCTCATCTACTGCTCAATAATATGCTTGACGTTTTACTATGTTGCGATGTCGAATCCGTCCAATGGATTGAACATCAATTTCAAATTCCTTTATTCTCTGAGTGCCTCCCTTGCCCTAGCATAAGAATCTTTAACACCTGTTAAATACAATAGTGATTTGTCACCGAGATCTCTGCCTGCACGCCATATGAATTGACAACGGTTTGTTTGGAAATCTACAAATTCTTTGATGAAAGAAGTGCCAAATATTGCCTTTAGTCAGTTGGTTGCTTACTACAATTTTTTGCATCAAAATCACAATTTGGGATTTCCAATACCTTTCTGATAGAATATGACGTTGAGAAATAATCGGACCTGCTTTCAATCATTTAGTGAAATTGTTGGGGGATTTATCACATCGATTTTTTCTCAAGGATTATGTGGAGCAATAATCTGCCCAAATGTTGCCAAGGAAAAATGCTAAATCATCACTATTAATTTACTTTGATCCTGTAAATTAGGACCACCGATAAAGCATTTGAACGATGATCAAAGGGATGTGAATATCTGTAAATTTATTGGGGTCGTTAGGCCCATCAAGATATCACTTAGCCACATGAGATGATGCAGATTACTAGTATGTAAAAACATGTGCAAGTAGAGGAGTTTTAATTTAGACACCCTTACAGTCTTACACATCGTGCCTTAACACTTCCTCGTGGCACCTTGGCGCTTTGATATTTTCTTCCTGCAAATTGTGCACCTAACATTTCTGAATCTCGATCTGTTTAATTCTACCAGCATTGACACTTTGAGCAATTTGAGATTAGATACACCATCCCAGGTGAACTCTCTCCTTGTGGATTTTCACTTGGGAGCTAGGATTGACTTATGTGTTGTGTGTTGTGGCTAACTCATGTTGTGTTTAATGGCAGGTACTGGAGATTGGCTCCCATCCAATAACTTTCTAGACTAATAATTAAGTCTGTAAAAGAAAATATAGAGCATATAACTTGACCATACAAGCCTAAATTGGCTTTTATAATACCTTTGTTTATTTTTCCAGGAAACTACCTTTTAATCCACAGTCAATGATCCTTACTTAATATCATCTTTAAACAAGTTTTACTAGTACAAAGGCCAATTTATCTTGATGAAGTGGAATCAAGGTATAATAACACTATAAAGGCACATGGAACAAGGACTTCCACCCTTCTTATATCTTCCTCCAATGAGGCAAGTTAAAATATTAGTACTACTTCTGGCATATAAGATATCGTTGCTCAAGAAAAACACTTCCTGGTTCTACGGGAATAACCCCATTCCTGCAACAAGGAGAAAATTGAAAATTTAGTATCTGGATACTAACATTGGCTCCTTCTGGGGGGATTATGCTCTCCCTATGAGGCATCAAGAACAAGCAGACCACTATGCCTTTTCCTCTGTGCATTCGTGCAATGCAACCTTCACAATTTTGTCTCTGCAAATGTTCGCATTCTTCTGTGTTGTGTCTAGTCCATTGGGTTATGGATTCCATCAATATCATTTCAAATCAGGCCCAAATGTTTGCAACTTATTCAAAATCTAACAAAATGCTCAAACCAAACTTTTTGCTTCAAACTATCAGACTGAAAATAATCTTGATGCTCGATGGAGAGATTATTTTTCTTATCTATTCCTACTTTTAACCAGAAAAAACTGGCTAATCATGTGAAATCACGCTTCCAATGATGCCATGATAACATCCAACTGATTGAAAAAACTTCTTGTATGAAAATAAAAAATGCAAGATCCCATAGAATACATGAATGCAGTTCCAAAGGACAACAGAACCAAACTTCTTTTGACAAAAAAAATCTGACAGTTGAACTGCTCAAAGATTCCATATAATCAACAAATGGATCAATGAAGCTATGAAGAAAAACCTCGTGTTGTTGTTTCAGCTAAAAAGTAGGTCACTTCATATCCTCTTCCTGATAATGGCTTCCATCTTCAACTGTTTGCAAATATAAACATGATTGTGGATTGATTTCTTTGTTGATGATCGATTGTTTAATATTGTCTGCAGATTTAGGTTCAGGCATGGTAACTGCAGGCTTACTGATTTGTAGAGATGGTTGCTCAACCACTGGTGATGAAAGAAGGATCAACTATTCTTCCAGTAATTCAATATTTCCAACATATTGTTGTTCAATAGGATTTGAAATGAAAGGTATAGGAAGAGTAGAATTTGCCACAAATTCTTTCTTCTCTGCTTGAGCATCTTCCAAAACTTTAGAGAAAAGGGAAACAACCTGATCTCGATCTTCACAATGCTCAACATACTCATCATACAAAGCGTAATCTATTCTCTAATGAATAGCATATTTGAACTTTTCGCAACATCCTTTAAGAAATATATCAAAAGAATAATACCTCTTGCAATACTTATGGAAGGCTGCATGAAATTATTGCAAAGAAGATATGCTGGCAATAGAGAGTGACCGATACCATCTCCGAGCATCACCATTTAATGAGTATACACACATCTTCATGAGATCATCTTCATGACAGATATTCAACTGATCTATGCACTGATGAAAATCTATGAGATGTTGAGCAGGATTATCCCCTTCATCTCCATGGAATATAGGAAGAACATTTGTGCATTATGAGAAAGAAGGCACAAGATTAGGAAAACCGAGAATAGATGAAAAGTTGAGAGGTGCAAACCTCTGAGCCAAGATAGCTTCCATATTTGAATTCCTAGTGGAGTCGCCTATTAATATTTAGATAGTGGAGTCACCATGGTGAAAGACCAGTAGTCAAGGACATGTCCTCTTCTTGATCATCATCAAGAAGTGAATCTGATCATTGTCATTCTCCCAGGGAAGATTTCTTCATTGCTTTGTTCCCAACAACGACACCAGAAAATGTTAGTGCTAGAAGTTGCTCCTAGACTGTTATAGGGTCAAGCATAGCACATCTTAGTTATTGTAATGATTTTTATGAATAAATGTATATGGTTTCTTGAAAAGGTTGGAGGTTTCAGCAGTAAATGAAGAAAGAGAATATCAATCTCTAATTGTAAACAAGTGTTGATCCCACTTACTTAGTCATTGTTAGTCAATTTAATAAAGCAGATAAAACCATAATATGAAAGAAATATGCAAATGTCCAATCTGTTCACTCACATAGGAAGATTCCTGATCCTAAATTTCATTTAAAAACAAAGAATAAGTTACTTAAAAACAAGTCTTGGAATGGGAAAGAAAACAACGAAATATTCACTGGCTTATCAGCATAACAAGATGATTTCAATGCATTGAAAAGATAACATGTTTTACAAGTAAGAAAAGTAAGAATGAGATTAGAGAAGAAAATATGCTCATCAAAAGGACTGTACCATTGAGTGCAAAATGAAATAGTGCCTGCTTTACAATCATAAAAGAGAATCATAGTCCATCATCCATGGTCTCTCTTCAACCCTCCTGGGCCTCTCCCCTTTTCTGAACTATTGTCCTCCTTCAATTTATAATCTCCTAGCTATTACATATCTTTAGGAATGTAATCCTATCCACAAATGAAAAAAAATCCAAATCATAAAAAATATGAAATAGAATATGGATTGTCTCCAATTGACTACTAGCTTTATGCTGAGAGATCTGGAGCTAATCCTCCTTTAAAATTTGAAATTAACTACCTTTAATTGATACTCTGCCACCTGTTCATTGTGTTGATTAAGGTTGGTTGTCATTGATGTCAACCCTTGCAGAAAGCCCCACAACACAAAGGTTTGGGTAATGGACCCAAGATTGTTTGATGTAAGCATGACTCATTATTTTCTTTTTATGGTTGATAAGAAGTAAAGATGGATGAACTCCAAAGTGGTCCCATTATGGTGAAATCCCTCACGGGAAGCCTCTTTGTGGAGTGGGAGAAACCATGCTTAATTGTGTAATAATGAGATGAAGGACAATGAATTTTTCAGGGAAACTATCCTATATGGATAGCTCTTGTCATTCCATTTCTGGTGGTATGTGGAACCTCACATAACTCCTCACGGTTAGAGAGTTATGGCCATGAGAAGTTGGAGACCCTAGGTTTGGGTAATGGACCCAAGTTTGTTTGATGGATAATGATATGAGTTATGATATATTTTCAGATAATACTATTTTATATGGATATTACATTTCATTCCATTTCTAGTGGTATGTGGAACATTACATAACTCCTCACGGTTTGAGAATTATGGCCTTATGAAGTTGGAGGACCCTCATATGTCATCTGGAAGCCCCAAAGGGTCAAAGTAGTCAAAGTGGTTTAAGAGATTTTAAAAGGTAAATAATAAGGTGAAGTAATGAGTGTATTATAATTCAAAGTGAATACAAAATAAATTATTTCCATAATAAATTTAATGGAGAAATTAGAAGTGGGTTAAACCTAAAATAAGGAAAGTGGGGCCAAGTGACCTGCAAGATGTTTTTAAGGAAGCTACTTGGCAAGTATAAATAAGAGGCAAGGCTCTCTCATTTTAATCACATTTGATAATATTGAATATAGGTGTTTCAGGTATCCAAGGATATCTAAGCTAAAATTCTGAGGGAAGGTGAAGAAAAGAAGGCTGAAATGCAAGGAAGGATAAATTCTTTTGATGGTGCTTTCTAAAGTATGTTATTTACAGGTCATCTCACCATTTTCGCTATAATTTTTTTTCTATAATGATTCAAACCGTGAAATTTCTATGCCATTGTGAAAACATATCCAAGTATCTATGGTAAAAAATTCAGCTTGTGGATCATTCTCTTTGTGGAGTTACACTCCATGGAAAATAGGGTTTGTGGCTAGTCCCAAAACTAGTCAAAAATAGGTGTTTCGGGTACAAACATCATAACAGATCCCAATTCAGTGAAACCAAATGTTTTGGTTAGGGTATCATCTTTAGTATTATTTTTAATAGTTTCAGATCAATTAAACAAATATTCCATGTGGGGCATGCTCTACAAGGTCACTCTCTAGATTAAGATAGAATTCAACAAGGTATGCCATTTTTGCTATAAATCTTTTTCTGAGAGGTTCCAAGTAGTGACACCTGGAGGAATTGCATAAAACACACTGAAGATAATTTTTTATTATTTTCATATATTTATACATTACAGGTACAAAGTTATGATTACTTCAAGTTAGGGTTGTTGACTAATCCAAAACAAGGTATGTGAGACTAAATAAAAGTTTGATGAAAATGCTAGTCTCTTGTTGTTGAAGTTAAGGAAGGTTTGCAGGAATGTGATCATATACAAAAGGTCTATTACATAGCTATAAATCAGATTTGGATGATGAAATTCATGAGGGATTTTGGTTGAGGTACATGTTGGGTACATGGCTGAGACAAGTAGTTGATGAGTTGGCACATACATGAGGTGTATAGTTGATGATTTTGGTACATATTGATGAGTCATAGTTGATGAGTAGTTGACACATGATTGGTACATACTTGGTACATGGTTGGATGCACTTGTTTATGGTACAGGTTGATTACAGGTTATTTGGTATAGGTTGGTGCATGGTTGATGCACTTGTTTATGGTACAGGTTGATTACAGGTTGAGGTACAAGTTGATGCATGGTTCAGATTTATTGGTAGAGGTTTACAATGATATATCTCATAGTGACAGGTTGACAGTGGTTCCATCATTCTACTTCTACTTCAGGGTGGCAGGATGGGCCAAGGACAGGTGGTTGTAGACACCTTCTGGTTGTAGCCGGAGAACATAGGGGGTTGTAGCCTCCTTCTGGTTGTAGCTAGAGAATTGGGAGTTGGATATTTCCTCATGTTGTAGCCTGAGAAACTAGGGGGTTGGAGCCTCCTTCCAATTGTAGCTGAAAAAAAAAGGAAGTTGGTGCTTCCAATGAATGTAATTCTTTAAGACATATAAGAAAAAGCATTATGTGGTTTTCTCCCGATTTGGGTTTCCATGTAAAACACTGGTGTACTATGTATGTGTATGTTTGTTCATTTGTTCATTGCTTATTTACTCTGTAGTTATTAGATGATAATACTTCATTGATATAACACTTGGATTATATGGTTAAAAGGGATTAAATTTATCTATTACTAATTCACCCCCTTCTCATAAATCCAACAAATTGAAGGGGTCGAATGATGCCTAAAATATTGGAATGTACCATTGATAATGCCTTAAAATCTGGATCTAATTGATTTACTGCTGAAAAATCTGGAAATGATATCTCTGATTTTCATCTCCCCTACCACCTGTGCCTTGAAATCCCGAATTCTCATTGAACTCCTCTTTGAATGTTGATTCTGTAATGGCATGGTTTGCAACAGTTTACCTCGATACTTTGCCTCTTCTAGAAAGCCACAAGAAGTTAGATTATGCTTGCCCTGTAGATCCCACCTTATCATTAAAATGATAGTACTTGCATGATTTCTCAAACTTACAACTTCCTGGTGCTTTGAACCCAAAAACTGATATGGTGCTTCTTGAAATAACCAGGAAACTTAATAGCACATATTAAAAAACTTAGAGAATCAAATCAAATGATACTTTCGTCATTTGGTCCTATTTAATAATAGACATTTGTTTGATCGAACTTAGAAAGACGATATTGGCAAACTTGCATGGTGCTCATCACTCCTTAACACTTGTATCGATTATCTATTAGCAATGGGCAATCAGGCGCTTGTGTTCTAACTTTTAACAAGCATTTGAAAATCTTTGTGTGAAAGGTATATCTCATATTGAAATGAACATGAGGCATAGCTTTTTTTTTACAATCAACTCAATGAAACATCATTCAACACACAGTGAAAAATGAATGGTCTCTATGTGGAATGTCTCCTCGATTGTGGAGCTGGTGGATTTCAGCTTAAATGTGTATACATTTATGGATTCAGCGCTAAGAATTCATGTGGTCTTGTGAACTCTTTGCGCTTGGACTAGCGCTCGCAGCATCCATTTGTTGAAAATACAGAAAACCTCTCGACACCTAGATTTGTTGTTGTACACTTCGGTCTTCATTACTGAGCTACCCATCGATGCTTTTTCTCCTTGAAGTGGCAACGTTTCCGGTGGATTTACTTCATTATTTTCATCTTTGGACTATTTATAAACATAATCTCCACATTCATCTAAGGGAATGGTGGGAAATATTCTCTTGAATTTTTTCCTTACATTCATGAACAAGTTTTGAAATCCGTTCAGTGGTGAAGAATGGTTGTTGGAGAGCACTTTGTGTAAATTAGTGATTCCCTTAGCGATTTAATCCTAGATGCCCATGGAAGAGGTGTAGCCGGATGGCCTGATATACCATGAAATGAAATTGACAAGATTCAATTTGGAATGAAATCATAGATCAACAACTTCTCATCGACTACTCAATAATATGCTTGACGTTTTACTATGTTGGGATGTCGAATTCATCTAATGGATTGAACATCAATTTCAAATTCCTTTATTCTCTGAGCGCCTCCTTTTCTATAGAATAAGAAGCTTTAACACCTATTAAATACAACATTGATTTGTCATTGACATCTCTGCCTGTGCATCATATGAATTCACAATGGTTTGTTTGGAAATCTACAAATTCTTTGATGGAAGCAGTGCCAAATATTGCCTTTAGTCAGTTGGTTGCTTACTACAATTTTTTTCATTAGAATCACAATTTGGGATTTCCAATACCTTTATGACAAAATATGACATTGATCAATAATCATACCTTCTTTGAAGAATTTAGTGAAATCGTTGGGGGATTTATCACATCGATTTGTTCTCAGGGATTATGTGGAGCAATAATCTGCCCAAATGTTTCCAAGGAAAAATGTTAAATCATCACTATTAATTTACTTTGATCCCGTAGATTAGGACTGCCCATAAAGAATTTGAATGATGATCAAATTGATGTGAATATATGTAAATTTATTGGGGTCATTAGGCCCATCAAGATATCTCTTAGCCACTTGAGATGATGCAGATTACTAGTATGTAAAAACATGTGTAGGCAGAGGAGTTTTAATTTAGACACCCTTATAGTCTTACGTATCATGCCTTGACACTTCCTCGTGACACCTTGGCACTTTGATCTCTTCTGCCTGCAAATCAGGCACCTAACATTTATGAATCTCGATCTGTTTAATTCTGCCAACGTTGACACTTAGAGCAATTTGAGATTATATACACTGCCCCAGGTGAACTATCTCCTTGTGGATTTCCGCTTGGGCACTAAGATTGACTTATGTGCTTTGTGTTGTGGCTAACCCATGTTGTGTTTAATAGCAGGTGCTGGAGATTGGCTCCTGGCCAATAACTTGTTAGACTAATAATTAAGTCTGTTAAAGAAAATCGAGAGCATATAACTTGACCATATAAGCCAAAATTAGCTTTATAATACCTTTGTTTATTTTTCCAGGAAACTACCTTTTAATCCACAGTCAATGATCCTTACTTAATATCATATTTAAACACATTTTACTAGTACAAAGGCCAATTTATCTTGATGAAGTGGAATTGGGGCATAATAACATTGTAAAGGAATATGGAACAAGGACTTCCACCCTTATTATACCTTCCTCCAATGAGGCAACTTAAAATATCAGTACTACTTCTGGCATATACGATTTCGGTGCTCAGGAAAAACACTTCTCAGTGTTATGGGAATAACCCCATTCCTACAATAAGGAGAAAATTGAAAATTTAGTATCTGGATACTAACACATCCTATGTGTCTAGGTCATCCTAGGTGATGTCCACAAGCCACGTCACTTCATGAATTCTAGGATCCACATCACCTCTAGGTGACGTCATCGTTCCCCATCACTTGGGCTCTTCGGGCTTCGGGACTTCGGGAGTTTCCATACTGGCACAATTCTAATTCTCCTGAACTCTGATTTCTTGAACTAGCCAAACTTTTTCCATGTGTCTCCCTTATTGAACAACCCATATTAACCCCAGTCTTTGGGACTTCGGAAGTCACTGCTACAAGGATCAACAATTTCCATTCCTTCGGGCCTTCGAACTTCGGGAAACTCAAACCTCAACTTTTTTCGAAATGTTTTTATCCAAATATCATGATCTACTAATGTGTGTCTCCCACGGATACACAACTATGATTTCTTTGGGTCTCTGAGGTCTGGAAATCTCAATTCTCAACTTCGCCTTGCATGCCTTTTCCTGGAGCGATTTCACCCAGAGAACATGATCAATTGATGCATTTTCTCCTACAGATCGACAATCCCCGACTACTTCTACTCTTCAGAGGTTCATCACTTGAGCACTAGAAAGTCACCTCACTGCATGCCTTTCAACTTGTGGGGGAACACATCGACGGCTTGGAGTAACTTGATTTTTTCCCCACAATTCTCCTAATGCTAACACGTAAACCTTTGGTGAAGCTGTTGTTTGTATTGCGGGACCTCCTTGGGGAATTATTTCTCGTGAAACTTGGTTCCCAACAATGCCTCCTCTCCCTTGATCTCTCTCTCCAATGGGATCCGACGATTGGGACCTTAAGCCTTGCTTTATTTTCATCGGATGACCCATGTTCACCTATCCTCTGTTCAAATGATTACTAATCTCTCCTAATCCTATAGTGGTGATCACTCCAAAATTCGAAGGGGGGCGATCAAGATCCTTCAAACCCCTTACAACAGATCTCTGATGATGTAACTCTTGCATAGATTCTGCAATGCCATTCCTCCTGAGATTTTCAACTTCACAGTCAGAGTTTGATCTCGACCACGAGAGTCTGACCAACAGACCCGACCCATATCGGCCCGATGTTTCAACCAGAAGCTCTGATACCAAACTGTAACATCCCTAGCCACTTACAAGCTAGGGCATGCTACCTTCAAGCCCGCCCTTGGACTTATTTCTCTTACTGATACATTTTTTAAATTTAAGAATGCATAAAAGGAAAGAATTTAACAACATGCACAACAGTAGTCAACAAGCATGCATAGTCTAAAGATTCAATTAAACGATAATTAAATATACAATGGAAATACATTCATATACATGCAATTCATACCATAACAAAGATCACTTATCTTGATGAAAGATGACACCAACTGGGTGCACACCAAGGACGTTCCACCCAATCATAGACACCACTGCTCCAAATTTCAACAACAATGTCACCCCTGAACCAGGGATATGAATCCAAAAGGATGGTTCCAAAGTGTACTTGGGTTCCCAAGCTAGTCATCTCTCAAGATCTCATAGGTTTCCCAACACCCACAACAATACAAGTACCTAACTCTCTTGTACCCATGTTGTACTGCCCCAAGAGAATGGAGCTCCACCCTTCTCTACCATGCAGTCCCTAAGGTAGTCCCTCTCCTTTATTTTTGGGCCTCCAGCACAGCTGGCCCCAAATCTCAAAGATGGAGCTCTCAAGACTTGCAGTTGTGAGAAAAACGGGGCACAGGCCAATGCATCTTATACATGCAGGCCCCAGTTCATGGCTGGATTGCAGCAATGACCATTACAACCAACTATCTTTCGGATAATTCCTCAGCAGTTAGGTTCCCTTCCCAAGCCAATATGTATGTGAGGTTGGATCAATGAATGGGTGAGTGAGTTGATGAAAGTGCGTGAGGGAAATGAATGAACGTACAGGAAAATCAATGAACAAGCCATCAGTCGACCCCCCCATCAGACTAGAGGTGGTTTTAAGTAACTTCATGGGGAATCAAGAACCTCTTGGCCTTTCCCAAGAAGCTCATGAAATCGATCCCCTCCCATAGGAAAAAAGGGTAATTAACATAGGAATAACACTTAGCCCCTCAAGCCCCCTCTCTTGTGGAATCATAGCCCCCTATAAATCTAGTCTTTGTTTGTCTAGTAGCCAACCATGTATTTATTATTAATATTGATAGAAAACATTACATATCTTGGGAACAATGGCCTTTTAATAATTGTTTGGGCACCCTGGCCTCTCAGCATTGTAACAATACATTATTTAAAATGGGGGCTCAAAAACTGGGGTGTTGTAGAGGGGATCCACACAGGTACATCCAAACTAAAATGGAGTTTCTGGACATCTCATCGCTGGGAGTTTCTTACCGATATGCTGTGAAAATTGAGAAAAACTTTAGGCACCAGAGAAAACAGGAATTTGGGTTTGCAAATCTACAACAAACAAATCATGATAAAGACAACCCTAACAAACAACCTTCTGATAACTATTCCAAGCCACAGGAAAAGAAGGGTCAGAGGAAGACGAAGAAAGACACTCGAAACTAGTATGATTTCCAAAAAATACCCTGACACAACACTAATTAATGTCACTCAAAACAATCATTGGTGGCCAATATCAAAGAAAAGTTGTTGAACCCTGATTCAGAATCTGATTTGGAAAATACTAGTACAAGACATATCATCGACACAAACCCCACTGCTACTGTCCCAACTGCAAAAATTCAACCAGAAGAGCCAACAGATCCTGAGGAGGGGGAGCACCATTTTCATTCATAGATGTGGGTGAAGGGGACCTTGTTTCATTTTATTGTTAATAGAGGGATCTAGAAGAACATCATCTCAGCAGAGTTCATCAAACAATTAAGATGGTAGACAACACCACACCCGCAGCCATACAACATTGGGCGGCTTCGCCAGGGATGCGATCTTCGTGTCAGCCAACAATGTTGATTGTCATATAACATCCAGACCTTCAAGGATGAGGTATTATTTGTTCTTTCCCTACTGGATGTATGTGATGTTCTATTGGGCCAACCATATATGTGGAAGCATCATGCTATCTATGATTCTTGACCATGTAGTGTCATTGTTACTATGAGGGGTCATCTCTACAGGATACTAGAGGTAGTTCCAACTATTGTCCCACCTAAACAGTGTTGCAAGGTATTATCTCATACTATAAAATTTAGCTTCTTCACAATCTATTCAAAGGGTGACCAAAATGACATTGTGACCACTACAACCTTAGTCCAAGCACCTTTTATCCAAGAAAAGAAGGTCAACAAGATTGCAACAAAGAACAAAGATTCCTTATGCACATAGTCATCTCATGTAGCCCGAATGGTTGAACAGATTCAACCCCACCAACAACAAGTTCATGACAAGATTCCACAAACCAAACAACGCAATGTCTCCAACAATGCAAGCAACTCACCAAGATTTAGATTCAACAATCACTTTCCCCTCTCCGCCAGGAAATAAATACAATGGAGACCATTTCCTCCTAAGGAGAGAGGATTGATCTAGGTGGATATTGGTGTCCCCCCACCTATTCAAAATGGAAAAAAATTGTATTCTTGAAACTTATTATTTTTAACAGGTTTTCGGTTTCTAAATTTCGGGGCCATTTTGAGGGCCTAAATGAATTTTTTTGGGGGATTGAGCACCTCAATGATAGCCAAAGGAAAAAAAATACAAGCCATAGGAAAATAAGGGTCACGGGAAGAAGAAGAAGGACACTACAAAGATGCATGATTTCCAAAAAATCCCATGGCACAACACTAATGAATGTCCCTCAAAACAGTCATTTGTGGTTGAGATCAAAGAAAAGGAGTCGAACCCCGATTCAGAATTTGATTCAAAAACAAATGGGAGAAGATAGATCATCATCATAGAACTCACTACTACTGTCGCAACCGAAGCAATTCAACCAGAAAATATAGCATATCCTACGATCTATGAGGATATAGTTGGCCACCCACCTATTCCAACTGACACAAAACAATCTTCTAGCAACTTACTATTTTTAGCAAGTTTTTGGCTCCTAAACTTTTGGGGCCATTTTGAGGGCCTAAATGATTTTTTTGGGGTATTGGGCACCTCCATGGTTGCTACAAGATTTTATTGAGCCCTAAATATGAATCTCCTCGATGATACCTTTCTAACGAGATATCGTGCACCCAAAACAAAGATTGTATGCCAAAGCTACACCCGTGGGAAGTTGATCCACCAAACTAACAAAAACGGGGTCCACAAAACTATTGGCTTTTCATCTTCCGGGTTTAGGGATTTGGATTTTATTTATGTTAAAAAGGCCTTTAGAGCCTCATTGTAATAATATTATTGCAAATGTGAGTAGCCATCACATCTCTTCTTAGAGATAAGTTTCAACCATTCTAGTGAGTCTTTCACTCTATATTTCTACAACTTTGTACATTTTGCTCATTAATAGAAATTATGTATTATTGTATCTATATGTTTATGTTTGAATATCTGATATATATTTTTTATATTATTGGATATTTTAGATATTTCTATGCATTTTGTTCTTATATCTCCACTCTCATTTCGTGCCGAAAATAATCAGGATCAGTGGTATCATATCATGATGTTCTTGATCATTTTTTTTGTGCATGTCCCTAACAAGGTATGAGTATAGAAAATTGGGTCTGAAGCTTTTCTATCTTGAGGAAAATCACTCTCGCACACCCAATAAACCCTCCATGGTGGAAGAAAAGAAAAATGATAGAACAAGAGATTCTATTAATATGTTTCTTGAGAAAGCTCTCATGTGACATAGGGATGAAATGATGGAGATTTTTTCCCACATCCTTCAACGCCTATTGATAACAACCATCACATCTTCATCAAGTGGCTACTTTGGAGGGGACCCCATTGCATTTCATTGTTTATAGTAGAAGCTAGAAGAACCTCATCTCAACAGAGGTCATCAAATAGTTGGGATTGTCGATAACACCACATCCGCAACCATACAACCTTGGGTGGATTTTCTAAGGATGAGCTCTTCATGTCATATAGCAGTGATGATTTCCATACGACATCCAACCCTTCAAGGATGAGGTATTATGTGATGTTTCCTGGTTGGATGTCTATGATGTTCTTTTGGGCCAACCATATATGTGGAAGCGCCATGTTATTTATGAGTCTTGACTGTTAGAAAAACAGGACTGTGGAGCAATAAAATAAAACAAATACGTAAACAAAACATAGAAGATACATAATACAAGAGAGACACAGATTTACGTGGTTCACCCAGTGTGGGCTATGTCCACTAGAGAAATTTATAGGTCCTTTCTTTATTATTATCTAGAAAAATGAAGGGATACAACCTACAACAAAACCTGTCGTAACTTCCTCTTCTTTCTTTCACAGTATCCTCTCTCAGAATACAATACTCACCAACATACATAGCCGCAATACATTTCCCTCATAAAAGAGGGTTGCCTTCGAGGGAAAAAAAACCCTAACATAATCTCTATCGTTAAATCTGCGACCTTATAATGAACAGTCTAGATTTACAATGAAATTACAATATACTTTTACAAGGCAGTTTTTGCTTCGGGGGCTTCGCCCCCGAACCCCCGTTTGCCCCCAGCCAGGGGGATATCCCCCCCGGACCCCGTAGAGCGGGTACCCCCCCTCTTCCCTCCCCTACATGGAAGAGTGTACATACTTCTAGGGTGTAAATACTTCATGGGGTATAAACACGGCTGAAAGTAAAAGACCTCTAAATCAGGAAGATAATCAGGCTCCACAACCAACAATCTCCCACTTGGAGACTAATATCAACAACTCCATTGTTGTTGTATATGTTGGACTTTGAACCTTCTTGGACCTGGCAAATTTCTCATCTTCATCTTCATTCTTGAAGACCAACTGAAACTGAGTAGGAACTCAGTTTCTCCCTAGTTACTCCCTTTGTTAACATGTCTGCAGGATTCTGGCTAGTGTGTATCTTTTCCATATTCAATTGTCCATCTTCCAAGGTGGATCGTATGAAGTGGTACCTCAACTGTATATTCTTAGTCTTCAAATGGAAGGCTGAGTTCTTTGCAAGGTGAATGGCACTCTGACTATCACAGTACAACCTGTTGTTCTCCTACTTCTTTCCCAATTCCTCCATAAACCTTTGTAGCCAAATCATCTCTTTACTAGCCTCTGTAGAAGCAACATACTCTACCTCTATTGTCGAAAGTGAAACAACCCTTTTCAGTTTCAAAATCCAACTTACTGTTGTTCCACCTATAGTAAAAACATGCCCCGTGGTGCTCCTCCTACTGTCTTTATCACCTGCCATATCTGAATCAACATATCCCTATAGAAAAGTGTTTGAACCTCCAAAACATAATGCATGTGTAGTAGTACCTCTCAAATACCTGAGAATCCACTTTACTACCTCCCAATGTTCTTTACCTGGATTGTTCATATACCTGCTCACAACTCCCACTGCATGTGCAAGATCTGGTCTTGTGCAAACCATTGTATACATCAAGCTACCAACTGCTGATGAATATGGGACCCTGGAAATGTATTCTCTCTCCTCCTCTATCTTGGGACACATTTCCTTAGTTAATTTGAAATGGCTGGACAAAGGTGTACTAACTGGTTTTTCATTCTACATTCTAAACCTCTCCAACACCTTCTCTGTGTACTCACCCTGAGACAATGTCAGTTTGCGATTTTTCCTATCTCTTGTTATTCTCAAACCAAGGATTTTCTTTGTAGCACCCAAATCCTTAATCGCAAATGAATTGGCTAATTTCTTCTTGAGCACATTTATATCCTGCATATTAGACCCTGCAACAAGCATGTCATCTACATACAATAGCAAGATAATATAGCTTCCATTTTCTAGCCTTTTAACATAAACACAGTGATCAGAATGACATCTATTATAACCTTGTTCTGTCATAAACCTGTCAAAATTTAGATACCACTGCCTTGGAGCTTGCTTTAGGCCATATAATCTCTTCTTCAACTTGCATACACAATTTTCCTTCCCTTTGACCTCATACCCCTATGGCTGCTGCATATAAATCTCTTCCTCCAAATCCCCATGGAGAAAATCTGTTTTTACATCTAACTGTTCAAGATGCAAATATTCTACTGCCACAAGACTTAAAATAGTCCTAATTGAAGTTCTTTTAACAACAGGAGAAAATATTTCATCAAAATCTATACCTTTCTTTTGTGCAAACCCCTTTACAACAAGTCTATCCTTATACCGCTTTTCTCCTCCATCTTCTTCCTTCAACTTGTAAACCCATTTATTCTGCAATGCTCTTTTTCCTGTAGGCAACTGAACCAAGTCTCAAGTCTGGTTATTTGCCAAGGAATCCATTTCCCCTTTCATGCCTTGCTCCCACTTGTTTTTGGTGTCTACCTGCATTGCCTCTTCATAACATTCTGGTTCACCAGAATCAGTCAACAATAAATGATATAATGAAGGAGAGTATTATTCAGAGAGTATACTTAACCTGGTAGATCTTCTAACAACACTTGCAGGTGTTTGAGGTACCTGCTACTCCTTTTGTTGTACATTTTCATTTCCAGGTTCCTTTGGAATTTATTTTTCAATGATCTCATCAAGCACTATGTATTCTTGTTTTCTTGTTCCCTATTTCTTTCCCTGCAACTGATCTTTGTACATGACCTTTTCATTGAATATGACATCTCTACTCCTAATGATTTTGTTATTTTCATAACCCCATAAGCGATAACCAAAATCATTAACACCACATCCAATAAAGGTACACTTCTTGGATTTTACCTCAAGCTTTGTTCTATATTCTTTATCAATATGGACAAATGCTTCACAACCGAAAGTTTTCAAAAAATAATAGCTTACCTTTTTTCCTATCCATTCCTCCTCTGGAATTATACCATCCAAAGAGCTTGAAGGTCCTCTATTTATTAAGTAAACAACAGTATCTACAACATCTGCCCAAAACTGTAAGGGCAAACCAACATGCAATCTCATACTCCTTGCACACTCCATAATTGTCCTGTTCATCCTTTCTGACACACCATTTTCTTGTGGTGTTTGTGGAACCGTCTTCTCTCTACGAATCCCATGGTATGAACAGTAATTATCAAACTCCTTGTTGCAGTATTCACCTCCATTATCTGATCTGAGACACTTCAAACTTTTTCCTTTCTCATTCTCAACTAAATCTTTCCATTTCTTAAAAGTATCAAAAACATCAGATTTTT